>WSUD01000518.1:0-14413 GCA_019633495.1 Tulasnella sp. 427 | reverse complement strand
GGAGACGGTACCCGTTACAGGTCTCGTGCGCGTCGCTCGCGTGATTTCGGCTGAAGCGTCCGTCGTTCGGCTGATTTCCGACGCGGTTTCGGTTTCGGTGTCGGTGGGTCGAGATGAGATGGCGATCAAAGGCGTGGAGAGGCGGGACGTGTCTGAGACTGGGGACGAGGGTGAGATCGTTCGCGTGAGCGAGTGGGTTAAGGGCGATAAGGGTGATATCGTTCGCGTGCGTGAGCGGGATGAGGAGGCATGGGAGAGCGTAAGACTCGTTTCAGAGAGTGAGCGAGATGGGCTGTGTGTTAGCGTTTGAGGTGGGAGAGAGGAATGGAAGGATGGGGATGGGGATAGTGTATGTGAGCGCGTGAGGGTATGAGACGGTGATGAGGTGGGAGAGGAAATTGATCTAGATGAGGATGAGGATGGGTTCGAGACGGAGCTCGTGTGCGTCGAGTTTGAGGAGGTGTGAGATGTAGATTCACTATGACTCGAAGAAGTTATCGGCGGGGGGCTACTTATTGATGACGTCGAAGATGTTGTTGATTCGGTGGTGAAACTGGTCGTGCTGTTGTGAGACGTGATTGTGATCGAAGACGTTGAGGATGTCGTTGAGGACGTTGAGCTGATGGTAGTGGAGTTTGTGGAGGTCGATATCGAAGTTGAAGTGGAGGATGAGGATGAGGATGAGGACGAGGACGATGTCGAAGAGGAGGTGGACGTTGTAGTACTCGACGATGAATTCGTTGATATCGTCGTGCAGCTCTCTGTGTAGAGCGTTTGTATCGGTACCGGCGACTCGGTAATGGTGACTGGCACATCAGTGATATACAAATAGTCGGATGTCCACGCGGGGTCTAATTGACATGGGAAACATCAAAGGATGGTTTCGGACATTGGAAGACTCGGAGCACTCACAAGTGATATACGTCGTATACTCGACGAGGGTCGTACCGAACGGGCAGTCCAACTGACGTCGATCGATATGGCGTCCATCCGCTCTTGCGTAAATGATGGGATTGTAACACGTGGTGGACCAAGCTGTCACCGTCTCGGTCGCTCCGGGATAGGTCATAGTGGAAGTGCTGTATCCTGTGGACCATGATGTAGAGACCGGCGTCGAGTATATCGTCGCATTCGGAAGCGTGACGCAGCCTGCCGACATTTTGGGCGTCGACGGCGGGCCCACGTTGAGTGGCGAGGAGGAAGAGGGGAGAAAAGGGAGAAGGGATTTGAGTTTGTTGAGTTTGTGAGCGGTTTTAACGATGGGATGGAAAGATGGCGGTGCGTGCCAAGTCCGACCTAGTCTCTTTCAGGGACAGGGGTCTCGGCGAGCGCTTATGTCCGATCCTTGTAGACCCCAGACCGACCCTTCTCTTCATCAAGGGCAAGGGACCTCGTCGATCAACATATCCTTAGATTGCAAGCTCTAATCAGCCCATCGATGCGTTATCCTTGTGGTGCAGGAGGATGGAGCTGCTCGCTGGAACTGGGCATGCAGATCGTACGTAGCTCCTTTATGGAGTGGCCGGGGTCCTCCTGATATCTCCGCATCGCCTTCTTTCTTCACGTGCTTGCCGACTAGATGCTATTTTTGCTACGTCGTCAAGGAGGTCGAGCAAAGTGAGCATTATGATCCCCTTGGCCCAACGAATCAAAAGTTCAGTATGTAGTGTCTTCTTGTCGTCGGACTTGGTCTCAACAAGCCACCTTGGCCAAGCTAAGCCTCGGCTGACGTCAGCGCCGATCGCAATCGCTTAAATTGGAAATTACTGCGGCACGCTGTGCGACGGATTTAGATCACAATCAACTTTCAAATTTTATATCTACAGACATCTGACTCCGACCACGTTGCATCCTGTGCTAGTGAATGCCGAGCCTCCGATCACCCAATATCGTTACGCTTGAACCTCGTCACCAGTAGGTTGCGGTAGTGACTGCGATCGAATGACCAACTGTCGCTGACACCGAGTGCTAAGCGCCACGTTCCGCTTGGTACGAGAGCCACGTCGAGCAGGAATGAAGATGTCGCGTTCACGGTCAACCCTCAAAACTTGATCCGCACTTGGATGGAATCGTGGTGTTGTCGTGGCTAAACCTCCTCGAACACTACTAACAGCACAGGAGGGAGCCAAGCCACACCAACACCACGATCCCATCCCGATGCGGAGCAAGTTCGAGTGTCACCGGAACGACTCGGACGGTAGGCGTTTCTCGCCCACTCCCAATCTCGTACCACTGGATGCCGAAATCCCAAGAAGCATATCTTTCCTTTTGTCCTTTGAGGATGAAAGGAACTCTAATAGGCGTAGTTCTAAGCGTCCGATCAGATGACTTTATCAGTCGATCGCGGCCGTCTTCACACCTACCTTGATCTCTTTAGCAGTTATCGCTTTCCGAACCCAGTCTGGCTGGGGTGTACACTTTGGAACCCCTTAGTCGGCTGTAGCTTCCACGCGCCACAATGTCGAGCTCTCCCAAGGACGTTTTCAAAGTTCGTCTAATCACGACACTTGTGCCGAGAGTGCGGTTGGGGGGGGGGGGAAGCAATCTGTTCGGTGATGCATCAACGTCAAAAATTCGGATGAGTTTCTCTTCCGGATCGGCCGCCGAGTGCACGCCTACCTTTTATCTTCCCCGAGCTTAGACCCCCGAAATGACACTGCTTTGAGAGCTCAGAGGTATGAAAATCTAATGAACGGCACGCAACGACCCGATCGGATGAGTTTCTCATTTCGATCAAAGGTGGCTCGATGCCATTCACCTTTTATTTCCCAAAAGTTACAAGCCTCTCAATTCTCACAGCTGCAGCAGTTGCGAATAAGTCTGAAAGGGAGGTGCGGACAATATACCGAAGGGATGAGTTTTCTCTTCCGATCAAGGTTTACTTTCCGCCTTCCCACCTTTATTTCCCCAAGACGGAAGTCTTTATGTTAGTTTTTGCTGTTATTTGAAGCAGGAATGCGGCGCTATTGCAGACCGAGCGGGGATCAATTGCTTCTTTTCTTCCTGCCGCGTCGAATAGTCGCTATCCGGGACACAATCATCAATCAAGGCTCGACTGCGATGCCATTTCGGCAAGGATAAAGACTGGAACGACTGTTTCCCTAACCGACGGTACCAGCTGATGTGGGGCGGTGTTCCGAATGGGGTCCTCTAGCAAGACAGCAACACCTACGAGCCCAAAGGTCGTCCGCACGCGACACCGGAGCTTGCTCCGCACTTGAACCGGAAAAGATCTGGAGCCGTATTTGTCTCTCGCCCAGGACCTAATTGGTTCCGATGCAGGAGCCCAGAGCCGCATAGGGACGACCTGTCTTTCACGCTCGTCGCGGTTGCTGCACCTGCTAGAGCACCCGATCGAAAATCGGGAGCTCCATGTGGGTTCTGGGGGTTTCCCCCTCCGTGCAGCATTCTACGCGCAGGAGAAGAAGACCTAATAGCATCGAGTCAAAAACGCCAATCGAATGAGTTTCTCTTTCGTGAGACAAGCGACCACGTTGCTACCTTTTCATCCCCGACCTGAAGTCGGGTCGTCGAGGAACGTGCCCTTACTGAGATTCTCAGAGGGCTCCATCCAAAGATGCTTGAGAGTCTGTGAGGGGTGAGGAGGGATTTATATTACGGTGATCATAAAGTATAGAGTAAACGAGTGTGGGGAAAGAGCGTGAAGGCCAGCAGCAGGTGCCGGGTGAAGGGCTGAGATGGGGCTGAAAACAGGTGGTCTTATATAGACTGGATATACAGACGCTTTGACGTGCCGAGATTGATCACGAGGAGGGTCTGGTTGATCAAAGCGACAGGGGTCAAACTCCCTGGACGGAACGTTTACTATTCTCGGACCAAGCGCTCGATCGCTTTGGTCGCTGCTCGGCCAAAGCAAACACCATCGATATCCAATAGCATGTGTTCTTTTTCTATGCTAAAAATACTTCGGTTTTTATTGCGGCACGCCGTCTCAATTCACCACGACGAAACGAACAATACGTCACGCCTTGTCCTGGAGATCAGCCTCGGCGCGAGTCTTACAAAGGTCCGTTGGCTTAATTCATTGTCGCCTTCATAACAACACGGGATTAGGCTGTAGCTAGCAGCCTAAGTATTATACGATACATAAGTACTACATTGAAGCTGGGATAACAAATTAGTAAAGATATAGATACCATTGCGATAAATACAACAGAATGTCAATGCAGAAAGACTCGCAGAATGTAACGATATGAGTGCAGGGTGAGAAAATGCTAAGCAGGTTGTTCGACCTCGAGGTGCTCTAACACTAGACAGGGCTTTCAGGACCAAGCCATCCAGCTGAAGTTAATCCGATGTAGTCCAACGCCCATCAAACGACCCAAAGTCAGACCCAAGTTGAATCGGACAGATGCGTCTTCTCCAGGAAGTAATCCACCACCCTTCATGTATGCTCTGCATACTGCCTCGATGCGGGTAATCCCAAATCTCTGAACGACTGTTCCTGCGACCCCGCGGAAGCCGATTGAACCATTTTGTAGACGAAAAGGGTGACAATCTTTCCCGCTATTGTCTGTGCGAACAACTTCTGAAGGTCGTCCTGCGCGCCCGTGGGATCGGCCAGCGGATCGAAAATGGTTGACAAAGCGACCTTGGTCAGGTTTTGAATACCCGAAGTAGCATAGCTGTAGAACACAGATTTTAGGACTCCCTAGTTTAGTTTTACTCTCGGTCGAAAGGAAGCGATCACATTACCTTGACAATGTTTCGGTGGAACCACACCCAATCAAGATCGTGCCGAAGACGGTGACCGCGAGGGACTGGATCTCGTAAAGCTTCGAAGGCTCGGTTCGCCCCGGAGAGCTGTACCAAATGTCAATCACGCTGAGAGCGACGGCAGCTTGGCTCCTGATGATCTTCCTGAGCTCACGGTCTTGCCGCCAGGGCTCAGACAGTACAATTATCTCCAAACTTTTCAGAATCTCCCCAACTCCCCAGTCTAGATACGCTTGGGTCTAGAAGTGGAAAACGAAGAGTCAGCACATAGAGCTTTAAGTCTGGCTCAGGTCCAAGTAAAGGACACCCACGCATAACCGAGAGAACCTCGCGTCCTGCCTGATTAGGACATGAAAGAGCTTCTCCACAAGCTTTTCCTTCCTTAAAGCGGCCCAGAGAGGATGATTCGTGGTTTGAACCGATAGCACTCCGTTGAATATCGCTCGGCAGGTGTCGAAGATTAGCAACTCCTTCGCCGCTGGATTATCTCTATTGTCTTCCCTCGCGAGTGCAAACCCGACGTTGCGTGCCCCATCTGTGGCGTTCTTGCCTAAAATGTAGCGTAAAAATTTAGCTTTCTCCGTCTCAAAGACAGGCGGGGGTGTGTAGGTGGGCTGTATGGTGGTTACGACCATGTTGAGGGTGGGTTATAGTTTGAGAAAGGTGGGTAGCGTTCGATAAATGCAAGTGAGAGGAGGGTAAGCCAGATGAATAATGATTGAGAGTCCAGGTAAAAGCGTCGTGGAGGGTATTATATCTACGGAAGCGGGCGCTTTGTCCCCCCGGACTCCTTAGCCTTGGCATGTCATTGAAGCGGTGAGAACAAAGACACGAGAGCGGAGAACTTGTGGTTGCCATCTTTCTCGGAGAGGTCAATCCTTTGTTTCTCTCAGCCCTTGTTCCAGCTGACAGATACCCATTTCGGGGTCATTCTGAACAGCTGACATAGGACCTTAATTGGCACATACGTGCCTTGCGTCGACCCCCGGCAGCCATCTTAAGGAACAAAACTCCTTCAGAAACAGCATGAACCTTACAATGTTCCAGCTGGCTGTCGCATCACTGAAGCTTTTTGAAAGTCAAGGAGCTGAATGGAGTCGAGCTCGAAGATTCGAAACGCCTTGGCAAAGAGTAAAGGGACCCGGAACTGTTTCGGAAGAAGCCGAGCCTCAAGGACACTTACGAGACTATCGCGAAAGCGACGGATAAGCAGTGAGAATGACTTTTCTGAGTCGTTTTGCATCCTTACTCGTTGTGCGGGTACGACGTCACGGGTGGACGGCCTCTGTAGTCGGGTCGCCAACAACACCATTCAGAGACGACCGGCGCCTGCTCCCCCCTGCAACACAACGTTCAAAGAACCGATATCTGGAATGCATGCCACGGAATGCAGCCTATGAGGCAGCTCAATGCTTGGCTGTAGCACTTCAACAGCATCCCGGCCAAGTCTGCAACAAAAGCTAGATCGGGCATCGAACAGTGCGTCTGGATAGGATACCTTAGCCACGGTACGGGGAGACGTGAGATTATCCCACCACTTGTCGCCACTCTGCAGAGACCAAACAATGCAGCGCAGAGACTTTCACGGTTTACCGCGACATACAGAATTCACGGGTGCCCCCTTAGTATGGAGACCCAGGAAGCAAACCACAAAACCCAGGAAAAATAGAATAGGAAAGGAGCTATCACGCCGTATTACGCACATTACGGTGCGGATTGATCTAACTTGTCTCGCAGGTTTTTGATTCTGGGTATGAAGTGGCACCGGAAACGGACCGGTGAGCTAGAAAGTAAAGGCAGTGAGGAACGCCAAGGTTCAGCTTATGAATGCACGTCGACGAAACAAACTTGTAGATATCAGACACGCACCATAACATCGCAATTTCAAACCTCTCGCTATCGTTATTCAGAGGCGTCGTATCCCCCTCTTCCCTTTTTAGCTGAAACGCCCATAGGACTGAAGCCGCCATCATCCACACAATCCGATACCCGAGCTCCATCCCCGGACACGCCCTCCTCCCAAAGCCGAAAGCGAATTCTCGAGGGTCGAGCTCCGGGTTTGGTTTGAGGTATCGTTCTGGATCGAATTCGGAAGGATTAGAATAGTATCGCGTGTCTCGAGAGATGCCCCTGCACGAACGATGACGTTAGACTCAATCACGCGGTGAGTCATTGAGTACCCCGCACGCGCACCATTCATTTACTATGACCGTCGTCCCCGCGGGAATGAAGTACCCGTCATAGACATCGTCCCTGAGAGGGGCATGAGGTACGCCTAGACGAAATGTCGTTCGTCGCATCAGCATTTGCGAACATTACTGTCTGACGACGACGAACCATCTGGAGCAACAGGATTCCATCGGAGGGTCTCGAGAACAGCGGCGTTGAGATAAGGTAAGTTCGGTAGATCCTCCAAAGTTGGCGGACGGTCCGATCCAATGACCCGGTCAAGTTCCTCGTGGACTTTGGCTTGGACGGATGGATAGAGCATCATGGCCAGGAGAAACGCGCGAGCTGTAGTTTGAGTCTGATAGAACTAGTCAATCTCCTACGCTTTCGCATCTCGAAGATGAAATCAACGCACAGTATCTGTCCCAGCTTCAGAAGACGGACGCGAGTCCAGTCAGCTTACGTCTCCGAAAGATGTCCGGGACCAACCTACCCATAAAGAAAGAGAACCCGCTGTGACAGATGGCGGCTTCATTCTCTACTATCTTCTGCGAGTTGATTGAACCATCGTTTTGGGAATACAAAGCTTGCAGGTTCTTGACTACGTATGACGATCTCAGGCTGGCGTCGCCTGAGAGCTAGTTCAAGCCCCGTCTCAGCTACGATATTACCCGTTAGAGTATGACGCTGAATCGGGTCTTACTACGCTTTGCTTCGCACACTCGAAAGTGGTTCGTCTCACTTCGCCAATCTCGTCGCGCCATTTGACCGCGTCACGCTTGAAGTTCATCCCAGGGAGCCAACTCGGAAGGTTAAGCACTAGGGTCGTAAAGGGTCAAAAAATATTGGCGGGTATGGGATTAAGGTCATGCACTTACAAGCGGGTATCAGGTCCACGAGATATCCTTGCATGGTTCGGGTGCCGATGTCCATGACCTTGGTGTTGAGGTCGACGTAGTCCCTACCCTGGTCATCCTGTTGACGCCCATACGTCAATTCGATGATATTCTCTTGCATGACTCTATGGTGTATGCGGGGTCAATAATGCTTGACGAAGGACGCCACTTATGCTCACCTGATTAAATCGGCCGCGAAGTCCCCTCGTCCTGCCGACAAACAATGGACAAATTTGCGGGCTGTGCGTTCCAGCACGGTAGCATAGTCGCTTTGGATGACCTCCCCTGACAGAGCGTGTTTTAAAAGCGTCCGTTGCGCCCTCCAGAGTGAGTCGTATTGGTTGAGTGGCGTGATTTCTTGGAAACCTGGAATTCACGGTCAGCGACTGGATGCCATTGTCCAGCAGAGCCATATACCCACCCACTAGTTCGCCCATCATAATAAATCGTGGACGGTTGATGTAATTGCTCCCTTGCTTTTCCAGCAGGTCCTTCGCCGCTTCGACGGAGTTGATTACGAGGAAATTTCGTCCAGGTATTGTCAGCCAAGTGAGTGGCCCATACTCCTTTCCAAACTTGGTCCACGTGAGAGCGAACTCTGACTTTGGAAGATCAAGGATATCTTTTAGAAGTCATATGAGGTCCGATCGTAAGGAGGAGATGACTGTTACTCACTGCCAATGAACGGAAGTGGTTTGGGTCCTGGTGGATATCGGATTGAGCGGCCCGACGCCCATCGTCTGAGTACGAGGCAGAAAAAGGTCAAGGCCACACCACAGGCGATTGCACCGGCGAGTGGGAGATTGGTTGAAATGTTGAGCGACATTGTCTGGAGGTGTTACGTTTCAGGAGTTTCCAAAGAGTTTATATCAACATCTTTGTGTGTATGAGAAAGTCAACGGGAGATGTGGCAAGACTACGACACTTCTGTGCGGCGTTTCCGATTAGAAGTATGAGAAGAAAAATCGACCCCGTGCGGTGCATATGCATAAGCGGCTTGAGTTAAAATTCCATTTCCGTCCGCGTAGGACCGGGTTTGTTGTCCTGGTTCACCCGCAAATGGGGATTGTTGTGTGTTGCGTCATCCCAGTGCTTTTATGCCGAGTGTGGCAAGCGGGGAAAGTGGAAAAGCGGGCAGGGAGAAAGTAGCTTGTCCCGCAGGGGTTGAGGAGGTCACCAGGCTAGAAAGAGGCGAAATCGTGGGAGAGGAGGGACGGAGTCTCGGCGGTCCTGTCGCCGCATTGGGTTTGGCTGGCTCGGCAGTCCCCGAAATTACCAATCGGAAATCCGCAGGCGCTTCTACTCGCCCGCGGTGGACTTTATCCGGTTGCAACGATATATAAACTCTGATAATGTACGTGGGAGGAAGTGTGTTACTTTGGTTGCTTGGGAATCCACCTTGTTATCTGTGCGATATGTCTACTTGGAAGTTGCCACCCACCGATTTCCGCGGCGTGGACAATAATTGGGACTCGGCCTCACGTGTGATGAAGCTTCAGTCGAGCTTGTCGCGCGTATCTAATCGGAATCGAAATCTGTTCATCACCCGTCATTGGCAACGACGCAACGTTCGAGTACTCAAGACGATCAGAACAATCCAACATGGAGATCGGATGCACCGCGCAGGAATAGGCTTACTGACTCATCTCGCCGCATCTTTTCGGATCACGGCAAGCTTTCGCACCGTACACATTAATACGAGCTCGGAGCTCTCAGGCACTTCTGATCAGCCACAAATTTAAGCCCCGAGCAAGAATGGAGGATAATAGCTGAAACAAGCTGCAGACTCGAAGGTTTGACAGTTAAGAGCTTGCACTGGAAGCGCAGGCGACGGGTATCTGAGAATCGCCCTGTGGGAGCTCTTCTGACTGACGTTGCGATTGATTCCAATGGAACGTATTTGGATCTGAATGGGTGGAAGTCTAGAGGGAGGCAAAGTAGAGCACCGTTAAATAAGGTTACAGCTGGATGTCAAAGTCGATCTTACCCACAACATCTCCTACTTCTGAGCTGGCCTTTTACAGTCCTATCCATCCAGGGGCCTCGTCATCCTATGACCGTCTGCTGAACTCCGGGATGTCTGTGGCACAAGCCGCGGAGGCGATTGCTACGGCAGGTACCACGATATTTGAACCTTCCGGGTCCACTCAGAATGGTTTAACACGAAAGAGTGTATGCCATCGGGCGACTTATTACTCTAGGTAGAGCTGCCCCTGCACTCGCACACATATACCGTCTGTAGTTAGGGCTCGATGATGTGCACACCTTCTCGTGGTGGGCCCCATCAACGTCCGCAAGGGCGGCGAGGATGCACGTTTTGTCAATAAATATCGTTTTTCTTCCTTTGCAACCGAGCACTAGCAGCTTTCACCTTAAAGCTTCATAAATGAGCGTTCCTGACGGTCGGATTGTAGGAAATTGAAGCACGACGCAAAGCTATCCAACCGCATGCCGGCCCCGATACAGGCTCGCACTTGTGCCCGAGTTGTTAACGGTCTCAGGATTTTCACTTCTTATAAGGCTTACTGAGCAGATCAAATTAAAAAAAGGCTTTAGATCTTGAAGGCGATGGTGTGTAAGGGTTCGAAATGACTATTTTTGTTACGGGGGTGGGGGCGGAAACGAGCGATCGGATTGGTTGAGAGCAGACGGCGACCTCGGTGACTTCCTCTCTCATCCCTAACCACTTGACACGTCCGTCTTCCCGCCAAACGTCAACCCGCAGCACGCTCATTCCAACCCAACTTGCAACTCGTGAGCCTCCCTCCGACGGTGTACATCCCAGCTGAAAGAATTTACGAGGAAATTCATTTAAGGTCTCCCAAAAAGAGAAGCCCAAAATCATGATCACCCCACAAACTCTGTACACGGTCGTGAACGCTCTCGGCATCGCCTCGATGTTCATGGTCGTGTCCTATCACATCCTAGCCGGAAACGCGAGGTACATCTCCCGACCCGCGTCGTCATAGGCTACCTGGGCTTCATAGTATCATTGTGTCTGGGTGAGTTTTTGAGGGAATATATCCTTGTCCACAACCTCCCACCTCCCCGATCAAAAAAGAAGGCTGATCTTTGACGTCTTTATCGTAGATGGGAGGGCATCGATTTTCCTCATACGGTAGCTCACTCAAGCCTCGCACCTTTGTCTTCGCCTTCTTTTTTTCTTTCGAAAATACGAGATGAAAAGCGGTTTGTTCGTAATGAAACGGCGGTTGTGCGAGCACGTGGCGGTGGTGTGATCTCACGGTCCGGATTTCACCGTTGACAGTTCCACCAACGGCATTCTCTTTCCTGAGGGATTTTCTTCCCTGTAGCTGGATTTGGGTATTTAAAGGACCTCACTCGGTCGCTCTGGGATCCTCTTCATCGGACACCTTGCTCATACCGAGCACTCCCCGTCCGAACTCCTCATCTCTTTTCACCTTCATACTCTTATGATGAACGACTCCATCGACTTCAAGGTGGCTCAACACCTTGAGCGTTTCCATGCTGAGCTGAATGGTGAGGAATCGTTTCTTCCACCTGTGTTCTTCCCTTTGAGACCGTCATGCTGCAGTCTTTGAGTCAATATCCAACGTGAGCTGACAAATCGCTTTGTTTCCTCCCCATCCCATATCTCTTCTCGCAACCAACACAGTGATTAAATCGAACTTGGAGAACTTCAAGAGCAAGGCGAGAGTCACTCCTGCCGAGCTGGATTCGATCGCCAGTCAAGTTAGCGCATTCTCCACCGCTTTCGCGGTCGACCAAACCGCAAGCTTCCTCCCCGCTCATGACCGTCAATCGTGTAACCAGGTGCGACTTTTCGACGGATATCTTTCCGCGGTTGGAACTCTGTCAGACTAATCTCAAAAAACCTTTTGTTTTGCCTCTCAAATAGGATATCCAACTTCTTCAAGCGGGGGTTGAGGCTCTCCGAGGTCCCGCGAAGGCACAAGGGGGCAGGTTCGGTCTGAAGAAGAAAGCACCAGCCGCTTCAGCCCCACCACCTTCCGTCGTCCCTGCCACGAACGTCTCACATTCGCCGTCTCCTGCCCCTTCCACCGCAGTCGAGAGCTCAGTATCCTCCCCACCTCCCTCCTCGACTGCCGCTGCTCCCGAGGAGGGCGAAACCACACCTGTTCTGCGACCCGCAGGGAGCGCGCCGTGGAGCAAGGTCACGAAACACGGGCGACAACTCGGCAACATCGAGCATGGCGCCATCTCTGCGTCCAACTTCTTTAAGGCGTCTGAGCTCGCCTCTGGGACCGTCAATAAGATCCGAGCGGAGATCACGCTCATGTCGCTCCGGAATTGTATCATCAATCTCCTTCCGGATGCGGATCCGAGCGGCAGGCAGATTGAGGTCACGGCGCTTTACGTGAACGACCTGCGGAACTGCACGATCATTGCGGGTTATATTCCCGGGAGCGTGAGGTTGGAGAACATGACGTTTGGGAGCTTGACCGTCGGGTGCCATCAGGTATGAGATACTACTGGTTTTTTTGGAAGCTCCGGGTCTCTGACTGGATGTCTCCTCTGCTTGGAATAGCTTCGTTTGGAGAATTGCTCCAATGTCGCTGTCTTCTCGGCGGTCAAGAACGCTCTGGCCATCGAGAAGTCGATGGCGATCGGCATCGGAGATCACCCCCGGAATCTGACGTATCCGCTCGACTCCACGGTAAGAGTTGGTCTTCACACTCTGGTTTTGTTCGCCATTCTTAACTATGTTTTTCATGCGTTTAGAGCAAACATTACGAAGTACAAGACTTCTCGTCCGTCACCCCCCACTCGTCGACGAACTGGAGCAGAATTGGCGATGGGACGCCATTCGTAACCCATTTATTGAAGCTATTCAAAATGAGCCCCCGTCACTGGCCTCAGGGTGACGGGATAGAGGTGCTTGGCAGCATTGCAGACATTCAGCCTGCTGCCTTCATTCAGTATCCGTTGAAGTAACCGTTCATTTCGGTATCTTCTTCCTCTTCTCCATCTCCCCGTGTTGTACTAAGCTCTGTATTTTGTGCTCTCCCATGTGCTTGGAGTTAGAAGCAAAGTCGTCGAATCGTTGCATGATAATTACGCTCTCGGACATTGTGCACGTGTCTCCTTATATCTGAACGCCTTGATCAGCCGAAGTCTTCATGCTTGTGCTCATTGATTTGGAAGTTTCGGAGATGACGGCGATGTCGCCGAGTGTCCCTGAGCGACTGTTGAGGTGTCACATGCCGTCACGTTTCATAAGGACTAATCTTGGCACACGCGGTCGTCAAGGCATGATGTTGAGAGCGCAGACGTGGCATGAAAGGTGCCGAGAGTTGTTATCGCCCGCCCGAGCGGATAGTTACCAAAAATAATCAGCGCTGCGCGGATGTTCTCTTGGCCTTCGTGGGGCGGTGCGTCTCTTTATATACCCCACACCCCCCATTTTTCTTCAAGTTTTAACTGACACCACCTCACTGTCTTTTCACTACTCTCCTTTCCTTTTACTCAACGCCGGCGACGACGGCCAAGATGTCGTGCGCCTCGATCCCGACGAGTACAGTGTACTCGACCCCTGTCGTTACTTCCTCGACTTCAGGGACCATCACAGAAACCAGGACCATCCCAGGGTACACCTCGACCGTGACCACCGAAACCACCTCTTGCGTTGTGGAGATCATCGCTCGCAGAGGTGCTAAACTACAACAACGCTCCACGGATTGCTGGGGATACTATACGACGTTGACAGAGACCTCGCTGACGACCGGTGGGTGTTTATCGCCGGTGTTTGCACGGACGTCCTTTGAACCCTTTGTTGTCAATTAGTCGAGCCTGTCACAACAACCCAAGTCGCCTACACCGATGTCCTTGTGACTCTGACCTTGGATCCAGTGCCCGTCGAGACGCTCTTTTCTTCGTCGTGTGCACCTTCGACAACAAGCTCCTCGTCGTCCTCTTCAACTACGTCTTCCACTAGCTCTGTCCCGACCACCTCGAGTTCTTCAAGCTCTTCATCCTCGACTATTCCAAGTTCCTCAATCCCTTCGACCACGTCGTCCTCTTCGACGTCAAGTTCCTCTACAAGCAGTCCGTCTGTATTGTCAACGATTCCTATTTCGTCAGCGACCTCAACACCGCTTGTTACGACATCCACTTCCACCTCGGAACTTCCCTCGTCTTCGCCTACACCGAATACTTCTCCAACTCGGATATTGGAGACTAGCTCCTCCCCAGCACCCTCAACCTCCGAATCAGTGGCGGCGACTATCAAAGCTTTGACAAGCACCACGTCCGAGCACCTCGACAGCCTCCAGCCCAGGCCTTCCTCCCTCTCCGCTCCGTCGACCCAAGCACCCAGCCGCAGCATAACCCAAGCCATCCTCCCCGTCTCACCCACAACCAGCACCGACGTCGACTTACAAGCCACTGCCAGCGCCGACGACTCCCCCAAAACTCCGCACGACCGGCACACGGGCCCGATCGTCGGGGGCACGCTCGCCGGTTTATTCTTCCTCGGAATCCTAAGCTTCGTCGCGCTCAAGTACCTCAAGTCGTGGCATGGCAAGGCCAAAGCCAAGGGCAAAGGACCCGATCATGAAGCCGAGGGCGAAGCTCGGCAGAGCCTCATGGATAACTTGTACCAGCCTGTG
>WSUD01000517.1:0-14421 GCA_019633495.1 Tulasnella sp. 427 | reverse complement strand
GTATCGTAGTGCTTCCAGAAATCGTCGACTTGCCCGAACGGTGGGATGAGCCGCGGGACCCACTTGCTCTCACTGGGCGCCTCATTCGGAGGAGCCGATTGTTCCGTCTGCATTGTATCTCAGGAAGCTGTAATTGTAGGCGAGGACTGAGTATCGCGCTCGATGGTGTGGTTGGTGGTTAAGAATGTGGTGTTGCACGAGGCCTGGGTGAGGAGGCGCCGTGTTGAGGACAGAATCATCCCACGACGCTCATAATAGGCTAGGTCTATGTCAACTTCCCGAACTGGCTTTCGAGGTCAAGATTCCTGTGTAGGCTGATGTCCGGTATTCGTCGCGAGGAGAATGATTGCGGACTAGAAGAAAGATCAATCGAATGAGCTCCGTTAAGACTCCGCTCGACCCATCGGCCGGCGCCATCGACCGAGACCCCGAGAACACTTGTCTGCGACCAGCCGTATCCTCGAACACGTTTATTACTATCGGCGCAGTCATTGAAACCAAGTTTTAACCTGCCGTCGCTCCACCTAAACCTCCTGTTGCATCACCTCGTTTTTCCTCAGGCGAGCATTCTCTGAAGCGTTGTGCTTTCATTGGCCCGTTTGTCGATTCCGAGGGAGAGTGTGCGTGACGGATCCAGGGGTAAGGGAAGATTCGGAAAGTAGATGGAGACCCTGTTCGACTCCCCCATCGCCGAAGCAACCATGCACCCCAACGTCCCCTCTCTTCCCTTCTGTCAGTCGAAATGACACTTCGGCGTTCCCCAAGCTCACGTATTGCGCCGCACTGCTCGACTAGATGTACTATCTATGTACCTGAAAGCTTCACCGATCGACATCGTGCACCTATGACGCCGTCGAAGGCTTGCAGGGAAGTCCTCGGCTTTCGGAACGACCGCTAGGACCATCTCGGATCCACCGACTTTGAAAGCACCGACGGAACGCAGCGCACTCACCCAGTATGCTTTTCGTTGGTCTCCCTTCACGCCACGACTTGGACTGGAATTCGTGTGGTGAATGTGATCGCCGGTCCTGGTTAAAATATTGCTACTGCACCTCAGGCTCACTAAGCGGCTCGCGGGAGGGTGCAATACGCGAAGCTCAAAGTCGGCCATGGATGGGTACGTTGTCATCACTCCCCTCTTAGAGAATCATTACTAATTATAAAGTTGCAGAGCCGTCAGAATCTCGATGAAGTGGAGAACCTCTCTTTTCATCATTACCGAGACCGACGGCCGGACCCTATGACTTCACAACCCACAGCACCTCAGCGTCGGATAGGAGCGGCACCGTTTCCGTCATCGTCGTCATTGTCAGCGGGTGCTCCAGCATCTCACGTGCAAGCGGCGATCGCAGGACCTTCAGGTTCCCAGCAATCCAAAACCCCAAGCCAGTCGACTGAACCATCGACTGCGATAACACAACCCAACAATGTCGTTGATAATGCACCCGACCAAATTAGGCCCCCACCAATAGGATACGACCCCTTGGTTTACTCAGTTGGGAAGCACCCTCGGCATCGTCATCTCTTCCACAACCATCCAGGTCGACCTCGATCGCTCAAAGCACCTCCTCTCCTCACCCAATACCATGCACGAATCTTCAAACCTCAAGATCTCACCCGTATGCTTCCACCTCCAACCATGCTTCGTCTAGCTCTCTACCGACGATACCACCGTCTCCTAAAAGCCTAAGGAGGCCGGGAAAGCACCCGTCCCAGGCGGAGGAGGCAATGCTTCAAGCAAATCACTTGGCAAGGCGAGCTCCAAGACATCGATACCGAGTACGCTTCAGTCTCCTCAAATTGCGGAAAGCACGACGGCGGCTCGACTGGCACAGGTGATGGGAAACAAGCCTGCTCCGAGGGCGACTGGTAGTACGAGTGCAACAGTGACAACTACAAGCTCCTTTGCTGGACCGACGAGCTACGAGAGCTTTTGGAATCAACTGGGCTCCGGTGGTCTGGGAGCGAGGACTCTGGCAAGTTCGCCATCAAAGATGACAACGGGGGACACGGCGTCGGGAGGACCTGCACTTTCGACCGCTGCTTCAGGTTTATGGAATGGTGCCCCAACGACATCAATAGCACCGACATCGCAGTCTCGACCGCCTCCACCGGCATCTGCTTCGATTGTTTCTACTGCGGGAGGCGAATCGTCGACCACTTTATCACCAACGTCTGTCTCGTCGACCACGCCTTACCACTCCCTCTTCCGGGCACTTCAAGTGACACCTGAACAACCCGCGGCTTCCGATGCACGCCTCAACGCTGCAACTTCGCAAGCTCAAATCGGGTCTTTCAATCCCCATCCTGCTGCTTTTGTCATGTCTGGCTCTAAAGTGCTTGATCGTCTGCCACCGGCGGCGACTCAGTCCAACCCAGCTTAGTCCTTCGTCGTTTCCTTAAATAATGCTTGTCCTTTTTTTTTGACATCGGTGTAGCTTTGGCCTTCTGGTGTATGCTTGTTCGTCGTACGGTTGTCGCATGTGCTTATTATTATTTCATTTTTCGTTGTTCACATGGTCCAGCGACTCGGTGCGCTACGGTCTCCTGAGATTATTGTCGAGTTCCCCTAGCTACTTACAGGTCTTGAGCTAACGACATCCTGTGCACAAACAAGAAGTACAGTAAAAGAAAAAGGGAACTACAACAAGCGATCGTCAACAAAGTGAACTCGGTGACACGGGGAGGTAAGGTGCGAGTCGCCGTAGAGTACGGGACTGCGTCCAAGAAGGTTTAGGAACAATGAATCGAAACGATCGATGGTACTATTGAAGTCGCATGCCTCCAGGTCGGACGCCGGAAGCTGCGCGCGAAGGCTGTAGAGGAACGCCATCAAAGAAACCCAGGGAATTGTGAGATCGAATTGCCACCACTGATCCTGGAGATGGAAGTGCCCGGACCGATCGAGATGCGAGTCTTCCACGCGATTCGACCAGGTAATGAGAGTGCTGTTCATTGCATGAAGCCACCCTTTAGGGGTCCATTTGATGACGTCGGAGAATTCGATCCAGATCAGAAGTATCCTCTTGAGCAAGATATCCTGCGCGGCTTCCCCGTCCAAGTCGAATGATTCACGCTGCTCGTCGACTCGCTGCATGAGCTCCAACAGCGTACCGACGATTCCATCGCGTGCCAACTTGTGAGAGTGCGAAGTGGATAATTCGCACAGCTTCTTCAAAACATTGTCGGCGTAGTATATCGAAACCATTGTCCAGGAAGTTCTGAACAGCGAGGTAACGACGCTACTTAGACCGCGATCAAGCCACAGGCTTTGTAGAGCCAGTGTCTCATCAGAAAATAGAGTGTCGTTGTTCTGAATTATGAAAGCACGCCAAGAAAAATCGCTGTCCGGGTCCGGACTATCGAGCTTGCGTTGAAGACATGAGCTGAGGTATTCCAAAACTTCGGGCCGGCCGTTCAGGATGACGGCAGAATCGTCGAATCGACCGGTACTTACTGTCCATCGAAGGACTGCTAAACTCAGCTCCTCTGCATTCTCTCCGAGGTCGTGGTTAGTCGGTGGCGGGGGATCCTGGAGGACCGCACCGACCGCGCTCCACAGAGTAGTGAGGTATGCTGGGTCCCAACCAGGTGGTAATTCATCATCGGACAGGCGCTCCACGATTCGGAAGGCCTTGAATACGACAGGGATGAAATCGATAGGATCCTTTGCAAGGGCAAAATCTGGTGTTTGGAGGATTTCGCAGAAACCCGCCTCAATAGCTGCTCCGAATTTGGCGCTAAAGCCGACGAGGTCACGTTCGGACCGTACCGCGAATTGGATTCTTCTGAGGAAAGTCCTATAAACTTTCAGGACACGCTCCGGTGAAGTCCGACGTCCTATTTTCTCCCAAACTCCCGGACCTGCTGAGCAAGCAGCCACAAGGAGAAGCATCGCCCTACAGGGATGGGCTGATCAGGGTACTTGACTACCATGGAACGGGGGAGCACTCTTACCCGGAATAATCATTCCACTCCAGAGATGGCTCGGCAGTTTTAGTAAAACCTTGAACGTCACGAATGGAGGCTTCTGGCAACTGTCCGCAAATGGAGTATGCAAGCATCCCAAGCATTGTATCATCGTACTGCTCAGAAAGAAATGTTTCGAAATCATCCCACCACAGGGAGTCATTGCGTACTATTTGTCTGTGTAAGACCAATAATTTCGTTGTGTAGTGCATATTTTTCTTGGGTTCGGTATATCTATCTGCGATGATGGATCGTAGACGATCCATGTCTTTTGGCGGATTCTCACCCAATGAAGATCGGAGTGTGCCTCGGACTTTCGATGATCGCTCCCCGTCTGGTTCGTGTCGAAGCACGTAGGCCAATGCAACTCCAAAATCGTGACTGATGTTCGCGGTGGTTTCATCTGAGGAAATAAGGTGCTTCTGTAGAGCGTCTCTAGCAAGCGATACCAGCCTATCCAGGTCGGTGGACGTCACTATAGCGCTGATACCTTGTGCGCCCAGCCCATAAATGTTTCGGACAATGGCGAGCTGATCAATAGGATCCGAGGTAGCTTCAAGTAGCCATGACGCGGCCTGCCAATTGAGAATGTCGTCTTGCTTCTGATCTCGGGATTGCTCTGCCAGGTTTCCGGAGTTGTTCTTATCGACCCGCGTTGCTCTAAGCACTATCTCTGCGACACGTCGCAGTCCCCGAGAAAGTGCGGTCTGGTAAGGACAGGCGGGGTAAGATGCTCCTGCAGCTATCGTCGCACAGCCGAGTGCGACTCCCGACCCGACCAACGCAATCACTACACCCGCGACAGCGGGATCAACGGGCGTGAGGAAAATGATAAGTCCTATAAAGAAGAGGAGGACGGAAACGAGGAGCAGGTTAGGAAGAAATCCGATGATGCTTTCTAAATGCCATTCCTGCGCCCCGGTGAACTTCCGCTGCCGGAAGCGAGCCTGCTCTTCAACAGGACCAGCCTGCCCGGAGCGGCCATAGCTCTGCAGCCACTCTTTACCTAGCATCGCTCCCATGGCGGCCAGCAAGCTGCAGCAGAGACTCGCATATAGCAAGCAGTTAGCGGCAACCGATCTAGACTCGGGAGAGAAAGGGGGTGAAAGATCGGCAGCCGTCAGGGTGTTGTTGTCCGCTCGCATTACGAGAAGTCGGAGGAGCGAATTGGTCTCGCTCGTCGCATCTGGAGAGAGTCCAGGCATGGTAAATGATATAAATGCGGTATTGACTGCTGAGAATAACCCAGCCTAGCGAGTTTATGGATTAGACTTTGAACTCGAAGTCTGCACCTGGCTGAGTGATACTCACGAAAATGAGAAGAACGTCTAGATTGCTGTTAAGGCTTGCCAACATCTCCTTGTCTTTCTTATCCGCAAGTGTATCGTAACGCTTCCAGAAATCGTCGACTTGCCCGAAGGGAGGAATCAGCCGCGGGACCCACTTGCTCTCAGTGGGCGCCTCATCACTAGGACCTGGCTGTCCCGTCTGCATTGTATCCCAGGTAGTTTATTTATAGCTGAGGATTGAGAATCGCGCTCAATGGTGTGGTCGACGGTCGAGGATGTGGTTTGCTCAAGACGGGCGATGACAGCGGCGTACACGTGTTAACGACAAAATTATCCCACGATACATAGAACAGGCAATGTCTATGTCAATGCCCCGGACCGGCTTCTGAGGTCGAAATGTCTGTGCAGCTTGGTGTCCGGTATTTGTCATGAGGAGAACGATTGCGGACCAATATGAAAAAAAAAGAGGGTCAATCGAATAAGCACCGTCAAGATCCCGCTCGGCCTATCCCGGCGGCATCGTCCGACACACTGAGAACACTTGTCCGCGACAAAATGTATCATCGGCCACGTTTATTCCTATCGGCGCAACTATTGAAATAAAGTTTTAAGCTGCCGCCAGCTGCCGCCTCTCTACCTCAACCTACTGTTTCGTTAAATTATCCGCAAGACCGTATGCCTCTTGAAATCCCCCCTTCCCCCTCTCCGCATCATCCACTACCCGTGTATCCGCCTCTCTGGCGTTCAAATTCTCTACGAAAAATTATAAAAGTAGGTGTTACGTCGCCGATGCTTAAGCCGTACCAGTCCCAGCTAACTGAATCTTGATCGTATTCCATTTCCGTTTCTTCACGCCATGGTCTTTGCCCACGTTTCTCCGCCTGCAGCGACGTTCGTTCCCTCCGCAGCTCGAGCATCAGGGAGAGCAGCTTCGCAGTCGAGAGGCAGCCGTCTCGGCTTTGGGTTGTATTCTGTTCGATGACGTCCGCGCGACATGGTTGGCTTGATAGTGGTGGCATTCGTTAATGCGGCTCGTTCAGCGGGACGGGACGTTCGTGGGCAACCGTGCCGACGCGACTGCCCTCGCTAAGTTTGCAAAAGCCTTGGTATGTTTTGGTAAGAGAGCGGTACTTTGGTTATACATCTGGATCGAGGCGACAGAACATGGGTCGTCCTCGGCATCTTAGTCCCCTCCATTATATGGGCTCGGAGGATCTCGGCCAGTGAGGTCACGTCTGCGAAAGACATGGCAATCAGCTTAAGTCCCAATAGGCCTTTGAAGTGGCTCACCGCTAGTAATTTGATCTCTCTGCCGATAAGAACAGCTCATAGGAAACCTTTCGAGTCGTGAGCCGGTGAGTGCGGCAGCCTCGCAAGACGAAGAGGTGAAAAGACAAAATACATAGAAAGGCATATTCAGAGCTTGGATTCCGTTTGAGGATCGTGAGTGATCAATGAAGCTTGCGTTCAAGACTCTGCGATTTGCAAATTGCGGTTGGTCAGCGCTGAGATAGATTCACTCAGAGCTCGAGAACGTACGATGCCGACGAGACCCTGCCTCCTTGAGAGAAGTTATGGTTACTTTTCCAATACCTCTAAACAATAGGCCTTCCGAAGCTACATTGATCGCGTAGTTGTCTGAGCTTCCTGAATTGGGTTCGAGTCCGTTGACGAGCCGTCCATTTATTTTGAGACCTCTCACTCGACGAAGTCGCCCGGGTTTTCCCCAGACAAGTATCCTCTGAGGCGTTGTGCTTTCAGTAGGAGCTGTGTTGGATTGGCCCATTCGTCAGTTCCGACAGAGAGTGTGCGTGGAAGGAGGCGTAAGGGAAGGCTCGGAAAGTAGATGGAGACCCTGTTCGATTCCCTATCCACCCAACGTCCCCTCCCTTCCCTTCTGTCAGTCGAAATGACACTTCGGCGTTCCCCGAGCTCACGTATTGCGCCGCACTGCTCGGCTATATGTACTGTATATGTACCTGAAAGGTTGACTGATCGACATCGTGCACCTACGACGCCATCGAAGGCTTGCAGGCAAGTCCTCAGCCCTCGGAACGACCGCTAGGACCATCTCGGATCCACCAACCTTGAAAGCCCGACGGAACTCAGCGCACTCACCCAGTATGCTTTTCGCTGGTCTCCCTGCACGCCACGGCTTAGACTGGAATTCGTGTGGTGGATGTGATCGCCGGTCCTGGTTAAAATATTGCTACTGCACCTCAAGCTCACTACGCGGCTCGCAATGAGGGTGCAACACGCGAAGCTCAAAGTCGGTCATGGAGGGTACGTTGTCATCACTCCCCCCTTAGAGAATCATTACTAGTTAGAAAGTTGTAGAGCAATCAAAATCTCGATCAAGTAGAAAACCTCTATTTTCATCGTTACCGAGACCGATGGCCGGACCCCACCACCTCACAACCCAAGGCACCTCAGCGTCGGATAGGAGCGGCACCGTTTCCGTCATCGTCATCATCGTCAGCGGGTGCTCCAGCGTCTCACGTACAAGCGGCGATCGCAGGACCTTCAGCTTCCCAGCAATTGACGACCCCAAGCCAATCGACTGGACCATCGACTGGATAACACAACCTAACATTATCGTTGATAATGCACCCGACCAAATCAAACCTCCAGCGATCGGATACAACCCCTCGGTTTACTCTGTTGGGGAAGCACCCTCATCGTCATCTTTCCAACAAGCATCCGGGTCGACCTTGATCTCTCGAAGCGCTTCCTCTCCTCACCCAATATTACGCACGAATCGTCAGGCCTCAAGATCTCGCCCGTATGCAGCTACCGCCACTCTTGTTTTATCCAGCTCTTTGCCGACGATTCCACCGTCTCCCCAGAAGATGAGCCCCAAGAAGGCCGGGAAAACACCCGTCCGAAGCGGAGGAAGTAACGCTACAATCAAATCACTGGGCAGGACAAGCTCCAAGACATCGATACCGAGCACGCTCCAATCCCCTCAAATTGCGGAAAGCACGACGGCTCCTCGACTGGCGCAGGTGATGGGAAACAAGCCTGCTCCGGGGGCGACTGGTAGTACGAGTGGAACGGTGGCAGCCACGAGCTCCTTTGCGGGACCGACGAGCTACGAGAGCTCTTGGAATCAACTGGGCTCCGGTGGTTTAGGAGCGAGACGCTGGCGAGTTTGCCATCAAAGACGACAACGCTGGATACGGCGTCGGGAGGACCGGCACTTTCGACCACTACTTCGGGTTCGTGGAATGGTGCCCCAACGACATCGACAGCAAGATCATCGCAGTCCGGACCACCTCCACCAACATCTTCTGCGATTATTTTTACTGCGGGAGGCGAATTGTCGACCACTTTATCACCAACGTCTGTCTCGTCGACCACGCCTTACCACTCCCTGTTCCGGGCACTCTAAGTGACACCCGAACAACTTGCAGCTTCCGACGCACGCCTCAACGCTGCGACCTCTCAAACTCAAATCGGGCTCTTTCAACCCTCCACCCGCCGCTTTCGTCATGTCTGGCTCTAAAGTGCTGGATCGTCTGCCACCGGCGGCGACTCAGTCCAACCAAGCTTAGTCCTTCATCGTTGTTTCTTTTATCAAGACTTCTTCCTTTTTTGATTTCGGTGTAGCTTGGACCTTTTGGTGTATGATTTCTTCGTCGTACGGTTGTCACATGTGCTTATTATTATTTCATCTTTCGTTGTTCACATTTCCTTGCGACTTGCTTTCTCCTGAGATTTATCGTTGAGTTCTCCTAGCTACTTACAAGTTTCGAGCTAACGACATCCAGTACAAGGACAAAAGTAAAAGAGAGAGAGAGAGAGAGAGAGAGATATCTACAACAGCTGATCGTCAACAAAGTGAAATCGAGAACACTGCGGGGGAAGCTCCGAGTTGCCGTAGAACACGGGACCGCGTCCGAGAAGCTTTTGAAACAATGAATCGAAACGTTCGACGGTACTGTTGAAGTCGCATGCCTCCAGGTCGGACGTTGGAAGCTGCGCGCGGATGTCGTAGAGGAAGGCCATCAAGGAAACGCAGGGAATTGTGACCTCCAATAGCCACGACCAAGGGGCCTGGAGATGGAAGTGCCCTCGCCGATCGAGATGCGAGTCTGTCGCGTACTTCAACCAGGTAATGAGAGTGTTATTTATTGCAGGAAGCCACCCCCCAGGGGTCCATTTGATGACGTCGGAGACTTCAATCCAGATCAGAAGTATCCTCCTGAGCAAGATATTCTTCGCGACTTCCCACTCCTCGTCGAATGATTCCCCCTTCTCATCGGCTCGCTGCATGAGCTCCAACAGCGTACCTACGATTCCATCGCGTGCCAACTTGTGAGAGTGCAAAGTGGATAATTCGCACAGCTTCTTCAAAACATTGTCGGCGTAGCATATCGAAACCAATGTCCAGGAAGCTCTGAACAGCGAGGTAACGACGCTACTTAGACCGCAATCTAGCCACAGGCTTTGTAGAGCCAGTGTCTCATCAGAAAATAGAGTGTCGTTGTTCTGAATTATGAAAGCACGCCAAGAAAAATCGCTGTCCGGGTCCGGACTATCGAGCTTGCGTTGAAGACATGAGCTGAGGTATTCCAAAACTTCGGGCCGGCCGTTCAGGATGACGGCAGAATCGTCGAATTGGCGGGTACTTACTGTCCATCGAAAGACTGCCAAACTCAGCTTCTCTGCATTCTCTCTGAAGTTGGGGTCGGTTGGTAGCCGCGGATCCTGGATGACCGCACCGACCGCGCTCCACAGAGTAGTGAGGTATGCTCGGTCCCAACCAGGTGGTAATTCGTAATTGGACAGGCGCGCCACGATTCGGAAGGCCTTCAATGCGACAGGGATGAGATCGATAGGATCCTTTGCAAGGGCAAACTTCGATGTTCGGAGGATTTCGTAGAAACCCGCCTCAATAGCTGCTCCAAATTTGGCGCTAAAGCCGGCGAGGTCACGTTCGGACCGTACCGCGAGTTGGATTCTTCTGAGGAAAGTCCCGTAAACTTTCAGGACGCGCTCCGGTAAAGCCCGAAATCCTGAATTTGCCCAAACTTCCGGACCTGCTGAGCAAGCGGTCACAAGGAGAGGGAGAAGCATCGCCCTACAGGGATGAGCTGATTAGGGCACTTGACTATTGTGGGACGAGGAGCACTCTTACCCTGAATAATCATTCCACTCCAGAGATGGCTCGGCGGTTTTAGTGAAACCTTGAACGTCACGAATGGAGGCTTCTGGCAACCGTCTGCAAATGGAATATGCAAGCATCCCAAGCATTGTATCATCGTACTGCTCAGAAAGAAATACTTCGAAATCATCCCAGTACAGGAAGTTATTTCTTATTATTTCTTCGTGTAAGACTAATAATTTCGTTGGGTGGTGCATATTTTTCTTGGGTTCGGTATATTCATCCTCGATGATGGACCTTAGACGGTCCATGTCTTGTGGCGGATTCTCACCCAATGAAGATAGGATGGTGCCTCGGACTTTGGATGATCGCTCCTCGTCCGGTTCGTGTCGAAGCACGTAGGCCAATGCAACTCCAAAATCATGACTGATGTTTGCGGTGGTTTCATCTGAGAAATTAAGGTGCCTCTGTAGCGCGTCTCTAGCAAGCGATACCAGCCTATCCAGGTTGGTGGAGTTCAGTATAGCGGTAATACCATGTGCACCCAGCCCATAGATGTTTCGGGCAATGGCGAGCTGATCAATAGGATCGGAGGTAGCTTCAAGCAGCCATGACGCGGCCTGCCCATTGAGAATGTCGTCTTGCTTCTGATCCCGGAATTGCTCATTCGCGTTTCCGGAGTTGTCCTTATTGACTCGCGTTGCTCGAAGCACTAACTCTGCGACGCGTCGGAGTCCCCGAGAAAGTGCGGTCTGGTAAGGACAGGTCAGGTAAGAGGCGCCCGCAGCTATCGTTGCACAGCCGAGAGCGACTCCCGACCCGACCAACGCAATCACTACACCTGCGACGGCGGCATCAACGGGCATGAGGAAAATGATAAGTCCTATAAAGAAGAGGAGGACGGAAACGAGAAGCAGGTTGGGAAGGAATCCGATGATGCTTTCCAAATGCCATTCCTGCGCCCCGGTGAACTTCTTTTGGCGGAAGCGAGCTTGCTCTTCGACAGGACCAGCCTGCCCGGAGCGCCCATAGCTCTGCAACCACTCTTTACCTAACATCGCGCCCATAGCGGCCAGGAGGCTGCAGCAGAGACTCGCGTACAGCAAGCAGTTAGCAGCAACCGATCTGGAATCAGGAGAGAAAGGGGGTGATAGATCGGCAGCCGTTAGAGTGTTGTTGTCCGCTCGCATTACGAGGAGTCGGAGGAGTGTATTGGTCTCGCTCGTCGCGTCTGGAGAGAGGCCAGGCATGGTAAATGATATAAATGCGGTATTGATTGCTGAGAATAACCCAGCCTAGCGAGTTTAATGATTAGCCTTTGAACTCGAAGTCTGCACTTCCGTGGCTGGTACTTACAAAAATGAGGAGGACGTCTAGATTGCTGTTGAGGCTCGCCAACATCTCCTTGTCTTTCTTGTCCGCGAGCGTATCGTAGTGCTTCCAGAAATCGTCGACTTGCCCGAACGGTGGGATGAGCCGCGGGACCCACTTGCTCTCACTGGGTGCCTCATTAGGAGGAGCCGGTTGTTCCGTCTGCATTGTATCACAGGAAGCTGTAATTGTAAGTGAGGACTGAGTATCGCGCTCGATGGTGTGGTTGGTGGTTATGAATGTGGTGTTGCACGAGGCCTGGGTGAGGACGCGGCGTGTTGAGGACAGAATCATCCCACGACGCTTGGAATAGGCAATGTAGGTCTATGTCAACTCCCGAACTGGCTTTCGAGGTCAAAATACGAATATAGGCTGATGTCCGGTATTCGTCGCGAGGAGAATTATTGCGGACTAGAAGAAAGATCAATCGAATGAGCTCCGTTAAGACTCCGCTCGACCAATCGGCTAGCGCCATCGACCGAGACACCGAGAACACTTGTCTGCGACCAGCCGTATCCTCGAACACGTTTATTACTATCGGCGCAGTCATTGAAACCAAGTTTCAACCTGCCGTCGCTCCGCCTAAACCTCCTGTTTCGTCACCTCGTTTTTCCTTAGACGAGCATTCTCTGAAGCGTTGTGCTTTCATTGGCCCGTTTGTCGATTCCGAGGGAGAGTCTGCGTGACGGATCCAGGGGTAAGGGAAGGTTCGGAAAGTAGATGGAGACCCTGTTCGATTCCCCCATCGCTGAAGCAACCATGCACCCCAATGTCCCCTCCCTTCCCTTCTGTCACTCGAAATGACACTCCGGCGTTCCCCGAGCTCACGTATTGCGCGGCACTGCTCGACTAGATGTACTATCTATGTACCTGAAAGCTTCACCGATCGACATCGTGCACCTATGACGCCGGGCAAGTCCTCGGCTTTCGTAATGACCGCGAGGACCATCTCGGATCCACCGACCTTGAAAGCAACGACGGAACTCAGCGCACTCACCAAGTATGCTTTTGTTGGTCTCCCCGCACGCCACGGCTTAGACTGGAATTCGTGTGGTGGATGTGATCACCGGTCCTGGTTAAAATATTGCTACTGCACTTCAAGCTCACTAAGCGGCTTGCAATGAGGCTGCCATACGCGAAGCTCAAAGTCGGTCATGGATGAGTACGTTTTCATCACTCCCCTCTTAGAGAATCATTACTAATCAGAAAGTTGTAGAGCCGTCAAAATCTCGATGAAGTGGAGAACCCCTATTTTGATCATTACCGAGGCCGACGGCCGGACCCTACGACTTCACAACCCAAGGCACCTCAGCGTCGGATCGGAGCGGCACCGTTTCCGTCATTGTCGTCATCGTCAGCGGGTGCTCCAGCGTTGCACGTGCAAGCGGCGATCGCAGGCCCTTCAGATTCCCAGCAATCGACGACCCCAAGCCAGTCGACTGGTTCATCGACTGCGATGACACAACCTAACATTGTCGTTGATAATGTGCCCGACCAAATCAAACCTCCAGCGATTGGTCATGACCCCTCGGTTTGCTCAGTTGGGGAAGCACCCTCGTCGTCGTCATCTCTTCCACAAGCATCCGGGTCGACCTCCATCTCTCGAAGCGCTTTCTCTCCTCACCCAATATCACGCACGAATCGTTAGGTCTCAAGATCCCACCCGTATGCTTCCACCGGCACTCTTCCCTCCTCCAGCTCTCTACCGACGATACCATCGTCTCCCCAGAAGATGAGCCCGAAGAAGGCCGGGAAAGCTCCCGTCTGAGGCGGAGGAAGTAACGCTACAAGCCAATCACTTGGCAAGACAAGCTCTAAGACATCGATACCAAGCACGCTTCAGTCTCATCGAATTGAGGAAAGCACGACGGTGGCTCGACTGGCGCAGGTGATCGGCAACAAGCCCGCTCCAGAGGCGACTGGTCGTGCGAGTGGAACGGTGACAGCTACAAGCTCCTTTACTGGATCGACGAGCTATGAGAGCTTTTGGAATCAACTGGGCTCCGGTGGCTTAGGAGCGAGGACTCTGGCGAGTTCGCCATCAAAGACGACAACGGGAAGACGTCGTCGGGAGGGCCTGCACGTTCGAATGCTGGTTTCGGTTCATGGAACGGTGTCTTGATGGCATCAATAGCACCGAAATCGCAACGGCCGCCATCTGCTTCTATGGTTCCAACTGCGGGAGGCGACTTGTCGGCCACTTTATCGCCAACGTCTGCCTCGTCGACCACGCCTTACCGCTCCCTCTTCCGGGCACTCCACGTGACGCCCGAACAACTCGTAGCTTCCGACGCATGCCTCAACGCTGCAACTTTACAAGCTCAAATCGGGTCTTCCAATCCTCCGCCTGCCGCTTTTACCATGTCTGGCCCTAAAGTGCTTGATCGTCTACCACCGGCCGCGACTCACTCCAATATCCAGCTTAGTCGTTTTCTCTTTGGTTTTGGCGGTTTCTTTGTTTTGGCTTCGGTGTAGCTTTTACCGTTTGGTGTATGTTTTTTTCGTCGTACAGTTGTCGCATGTGCTTATTATTATTTCATTTTTGTTGTTCATATTACCCTGCGAGTCGGCGCAGCACTTTCTCCTGAGATTTATATTTCAACTACCCTAGCTACGTACAAGTCTCGAGCTAACGACATCCAGTACAAGGACAAAAAGTAAAAAGAGACAGAGAACTACAACAGC
>WSUD01000516.1:0-14421 GCA_019633495.1 Tulasnella sp. 427 | reverse complement strand
CAGATTCGAATTGTGCATACTCTCATTATCCAGATTGTCATATACAGAAGAGCAACAAAGATATCGTTCTGTGTAACCTCTATTGTTCGGGTGCAGCGCAAGTCCATGCAGTCGACTACATCATGTTATCGCGCGCTGAATGGGTGGGCTTGACATTTGCGTTTGGGTCGGTCATTCTTCACCGCCCCTCCGCCCCTCCGAGAGTTATATAAATGTGAGCTAGAGCGCGTGTGTGGATTATTGAGGGCTTGTGCAAGAGCTATTACGTGCCTAGACGCGAGATGGATTGGTCCTGCTAGTGTCAAAGCCGCAATGCAATGTATTTGCAGACACTGCACGCTAGCCACTCCCAAGTCCAGAAATTCGCCGTAGGTATTCAGCTAACGACACGGACCGACACCATGAGAAGTCCTTCAGATATTGACCACCAATGGCTCCTCCGACCACTTCTATCGCCGAGGCAATCGCACACCATGCTTGAAGCGACTTTCCGAGCTGCGGGTTGAAATCACGGTGAGGCTTGCTGCTGTGGCCGTACCTTTTTGAAGAAAATGCGTGTCTAGGAAGCGTTTCTGCTAAATAAATCATGTCGTTCGTTATCATCAATGATGCGGTACGGAGAATTCAGACAATTTCCGGAGTATGGGGATTTGTTCTTGTCATGTCAGATGACAGATCCAGTGGCGCCGACGGAGCCGTACTGGAACCTTTTGTCAATGGTAACCTTGTAGTTACCTGAGAAGCCAAACTCTGCTAATACACGTACTGGATTAGATAGAATGTATACGCCGCTTCCATCTACGCAACCCAGGCCTTCGGCTCCATCATGTACTCGTGTTAAAAAATGACGACCACTGGGTTCAGGGAGCCCCGCGCTAAGTGCGTGGACGTATCATTTTCATATATTTTTGATGAGAATTGATGTGTCTGGATCTCTTGCGGTGGAGAGGGTTGTTTTGCGGCAAATACGGTTCCTCGCGCCAAATACCCTCAGAACAGTCCACGACGCAATCGGTGCGCCCCATCGACACGCAACCCTCGTTAGACAGTATATCGCAATCTTAACCGAATGTTAAATAAACTCCTACGCTACGTACTAGATATTCTAGAAAGGTATTTAGGAGGACCACCATAGCCGGGCGGGTCTCCTCCCCGGCCATGCCATCTGGATTGGGACTTTGAAGACCTCCAGATGGCGCATAAATTGCACAGTACCAATATTAAGTCCATAAAACATGCTTAGGATAGCTTATTGTATACCAGCTAGTGAAATGAGACGAAGAGCTGTTAGATTCCCAAGAAAGCGATTTTGGCCCATTCTATGGACACTAGCATCTGACACACCAACAGAAACCTCACCATGAGGCACACAGCTACTCGAGTAGTCATTCTAAGTAATCTGGGTTACAATTTAGAGCGAGCCGTGGTGTACGGGACGACAAATGAATGGATGGCGCAAGGAACCCGCGTGGCGCGAGGAACCACCGACCCCTGAACCCGGTACGCGCGGCGCAAGGGATCACCATAGCCGAATTGGAATGAGTAATGAGGTGAAGGCCCGGTGTGGCTTATCATACCAACGAAGTAGAACTTTGGACAATTGATAGGGCTGAAGATTACAGCCTTTGTATCCACAAGGATCAAAGTCGAGCGAGTCGCATTTCGAGCGCATCGCACTGCGTGGGAGTCGGAACAGTCACCGTACACTCAACCGGCCAACGGGAGTACTTGGCACATCGGAGGGAGAAAAACGAACAGAACCAATGAAACTGGACCAATGGAACAGAGAACGTTGCCGCGAAGGCTTACCATGCGCAGGATTTGGCTGTTGAAGACACTTGAGGGTAGCTAGGGGTACACCCCTTCCGCATGAAAAACATTCCATAGCTTCACGTCCAATAGCAGTAGGTGTACGACTCCGCGGGGAAAACGTTGTGCGTTTGTCAAAGAACCTGAATTGCGCCGGTGAAGGCAATTTCACAGACAGAATGAGAGATGGCCCTAAAAGGAGATGATGTTCCTGCATTCGGGGACATTGTTGATACTGCGGTGTCCGATTTACTTCATAAGCTCTACCAGGGAGTTAGCAAGAATGCAGCTCGACTGCTAAATCATCGTCCAAAGGACGGAAAGCGAGCTTGGTTCTGGAAAGCCTCGCAGTTTCGGCGGCCGTTCTTACGGGCGTACCGCACAGAGGCGATGGCCTCACAGTCAGGCGCTCCAGAGTTCGCAGGGCTCGCCACTGTGCCACGACAGGGAGCTTTCATCTGCGATATTACTCTACTAGTCAATAGCTACATAGCAGCGTGACTGGTTCTCCGCACTCGTCGGTCACGGTGGTCTTATATGATCGTTGCACAGACTCCGCAGCGAGATGATCCACGGGCCGTATGAGTGAGCCAGCTATCACACGAGATAAGGGACTAGTGGATCGAGAACTGCGGTAGCAAGGTGCTGGAGCGTGAAGCTGCTCAACCACAGGACATTGGTCGGACTGAGGTGTGGCGGGTGACCGACTAAACGCCACAGACCACGTGACGCTGTTTGGGATTGGATGATCTCAAGATGATCTGATCGACCCTTAACGCCCGTATTAAGTTGTTATCTTGGTCTCCCCAGGGCTATCTACGATGGCGAAACTTGAGGCTAAGTCTTTTCTCGGTGACGGAGACCGACCGTTCGATTAATAACCAGCCCGACTCGCCTACAGCACTTACTTACGCTTATTATTACAATGATTCTATTTATACGGGTACGAAGAAGTGTAGGAAGGGCTAACGCTCTAGAAATACAAAAATCTGCTCCGGAGAAGGTTATTCGTGCGACGGCGGATTAGGGTGCCGTCCGCTGCCTGTGCCACGTCCGCAGCGTCCCTTGTCAAGCTATGTCTTGATAGCGAACGTGTATCACCCCTTCAACTAGCTGCTCTCGTTCTCTTGGTATCCATGATACTCTAGGCCGTCGACTTTGTCTTCCCCAGTCATTCCAAGCGAGTCCACGTCGTCCCGATCAACTTCACTTCCCGACTCTAAAGCTCCATTTAAAGCGAAAGCGTGCTGCAATGGGGCCTCTTCGGAGAAGGCGGCGTACTTGTGCCGGTCTAGATCTAAATGTACGGATTAACATTAACGTGGCTCGGCCAATGAGGAGGAAAGATTACCATCGACGTTGTTGGATCGATGGACTCGCTTAGGAGTCGTCAGGGGGGACTCTCTAAAGATGAGAACGTAGTGGTGAGAGTCACTGTAGCACCCAGGTCGGCATGGGACGAACCTTGCGAAGCGCTGGGCGGGGGTCAAATCATCATCGTAAGGCTTTGCTACCACACCAGGACTGCTTCTTAATGAGCAAAAAGCGAGAAGAAAGACGACAAGAGAGAGTGAGAGAATTAACGAGCGCATTCAACAGGTGCTGAAAGGAGTGATAGCGGGGGACGGAGGGGAAATACATGGTGGGAAGACGGGCTTCGGACTTGGTTAGTTTCTGCTCGCCTGAGGTGACTAGCTATAAGAGCTGTGGGGAGTCGACCCTGCAGGTCATCGTCCCTTCCAGTCGGTGAGTGCTATGCTGGAACCTGCTCGCTCTACTTAAGTTCTCCCGGTAGAACCTGGCCAAGCACATTGGATACGGACCTATCTCCTTGTATTCAATGTATACAGCTAATATGGGCTCTCAGAGCCCTAAGCGTTGCGAGGTGGCGGTCTCGGCAACGGGGAGAATCGATATCGTAAGACCACAGCTCTGCGAAAGGATTCGCGTGCGTTTGATCAGAACGCTACTTCCGAGCTATCGCCCCGAAGTTCACGCAGAAAGTGCGCAATACTTCTGCTATGCATATAGCCGGTGAATAAATAGGTAAATAGCGTGGGAAGGACGACCTTCGTAGTGCAGTGTACACGGCGCTTAGTTAGGGCTTAACCCCCTTGTGGCTTCAGGGCGACACCACCGACTGCGAATTTGACTTGCCCCATACATTTTGCACAACTCAACCGAAAGTGTATGGGACAAGTCAATGTGCTATCTGACCTGGACCAGTAGCATACATTCGCGGGTCACTAACGACCTCGTGACCTGGGTCTTTTGCTCATCAGTAGACTGCCAGAATATATAGCCGTGTTCGCTCATCGAGGCTGGGGAAGCATTTCGCGGGGCGAGATGTTGCTTCTTTGCCACTTCGTTTCCACGTCCTGACCGTGTAAAGAGAACAGGGGAGCTACATATCCAGATCCTTGTAACACCGAACTCGCTTGGCATCTGGTTGAGTCGCAGAAAATGGGAGTACATGTGGTTTGCGTTCTGATCCGATTTCAACTGTGAAGAGCGCGTACTTTTCTCAGTCTAGACGTTGAAAATGGTTACGATACACGGTGAGCTACTTCGGGGGAAAGTGTAGTAGTCCGTGAGGGGAATCCGCGATCTGAGGATTTTTTGTCTGTTCCGCTTGGTCCCGCGGGAAGGCTTCCCCCCTTTACTCACTCCCAGCTAGCTTCAGCACTCGTATGAAGATTTCTTGAGTGATCGAACTTTGCACCAAGAACCTCAGCATAGAAACTCGCGAGTCCAATATTCGAGGCCCACACGCTGTTCCAATATCGTTTGTTGAATGTCGGGTTGATAGATCATGCCTTTCGATTTGCATGCGGACTGACAACCGGCAACCGTTGGTTACAGTCTTCCAGTCAATCCCTCCCCCTTCTCACTAATGATATTTAACTTGACTCTCACTTCCCAGCAGGTTCTCCCTCCAGATACGTTTTTTCCGCCAGAATGCATCTTGGCTGCATCGCACTCCCGATTGTATATCGAAACGAGCTTAGTGTACCGCAAGCTGCACGCTCAATGCACTTCATCTGATCACCGGCAGGCATTGTATCAGAGGAAAATGTCTCGACTATACAAACTGCTCAAATCTTCCCGACAGGACCTTCTGGGAGAACTGCTCCGAACTGGTGAGGCTTGAAGCGAAATTGCGTATTATGCTGGCTCTCGCCAAGAGGTCTGGTGGCCGTTGTAGCGCATAGAATACGAAACTGAGGGCGATCATCCCCGGAAAAAGAGCGAATGGTATCTGCAACACGTCTCTGGCGAGGCTCAAGAACTGCTCCCAGTCATTGAATCCCACCTGTTCCGGCTGACCCATGCTAATCGGGAAACAGCAAACCGGTCGAATGAGATCCAAGTTGGCTAGCCACAGATTACTGGCACTTCAAAGGCTGTGGCCCGAGAAGCCGAGAGAAGAGAGCACAGCACGAGTACAAAGCACGCAGTCAAACCCGCTGGAAGAAGGATGGTCAGCGCTGGTGTTTTGAGTAAGTTGAGGCTTTTTGAGTGACCTACACGTTTTGTCTTGAGTACGCGAATGCGCATATGAACTATGAGTACGAGCAAAAGCGCTGAGATGAATCTGGAGAAAAGAAAGAAGGAATGCATTGGGTTTGAGGAACGCTTTCATTCGTGTGACCTTACCACACGATATGCAGGTCCATCTCTCTGAAGCATTGCTGACTGAAAGAGGTTAAAGGCAGATCATTTTGGTGGGCGACCCCACTGCTCAGAGTCTCTAACTTGTAGCTCAGATTAGTACCTCTTTACACTATAGCTGTACGAAAGCGTCTAACGCGTCAAGCCTCCAAAAGAGCGAGACGTCCTCTGGAGTAGCCTTAGCTCCCTCAGCAGCCGTTCTAATCTCCTGTGCAAGTGCTACAGGCTCCAGGGTCTCGATGGTCTGAGTTGACACATGCGGTGGTAGTCCAAGCTCGCTCTTGGAAAGTAGTTCTCTCGGGTCGGCACTTCGGTCGGTGTGATCCAAAAGGTATCTGCAGAAGGAGGTGCATAAGCTACTCTACTGTTCGCGAGCATAGCCACGCCGGAGGAATACTCACCTTGTGAGGTATTGTACGAGAAGGACAGACAGGAAAACGAGGACCCACAGAAACAACTTGGTAAAGGGGCGCATTGAGAATATTGGCGGGAGCTTTGCAGAAGCTGAGGCGGTAACGAAGAGAGCAGGGAGCTCAATACATAAGCTGGATATTTCAAACGATGAAGTGAGGCAGGCCCTCCAAGCAATCACACTCCAAGAATCGGGGCGTCCTAAACCGAAAAGGTGGTATCCGTACGTGGAATTCCACACGAGTTAACAGGATCCACTCATCGTGTTCCTGTGAAAGGGTTCAAGTTGGCCTAGTGGGATTATAAAGAAGAGTTGGAAACCCCGATTCTAGGGGTTGAAGGACTCAGAAGGCTCATCGAGGACTGTCCAACACCACTACTCTTTAGAAGCCTTACTGCCAATATTCTGGCACAATTTCGGCGGGGCTCCATCTAAGTCGTGCCAGGAGGACTATATCAGAAATTGGCTTACTGATTTATGCTACCTACTGTAGTAACAAAAATGAAGCGATGGTGGAGTAAGGGTCCCGCTTCAGCGTGGAGAGTGGCGACAAAGATGACCGCTGTCAGGGACGTCGGAAAGGTGATTTACCAAGCCGTTCGTACCATCGGCGCCTGAGGCTTGCATGTGTGGGGCTTGCCAAGCCGATTGTGGCTTGTTTGCCACTTCTTCACCACGCTCTAATCTTCCAAAGCAAGGGTATCAGAGCGCTTTCACTGCGCTTGACTGCACCAATTTCTCCCGTTCCCTTGAACTTCGGCGTTTGCCATGAGGCTGACTGGAGCGGTCTAATGGGGGGTCTGCTTTGTGCTACTTAGCTCACACCCATCTTACTCGCCTCCAGGTACATCTAGCGGCGAGACAAATCGCCTAAAATGGTCTTGAGCTATGGATAGAGCTGAAAGCTTGTCCATCATGAAAGCTGGAAAGCTCACAGTTGGGCCAGATTTGATAAAACGAGGAGATTTTGCTATCGGACAGACACAGAGACAGAACGCTTCTCGTAGCCATTTCATACTAGTCCGAATTCATTATTCGTACCTAAAATCGCATACGATCGAAGAAATACAGTTGAACGTGCACAATACTCCATTTGAACTTGGGCCTTTTACGATCACCAACCTTTCCAAGGTACCCAGACATCCACGACCACATTTTGATCACTAGCCTTTTGCGCATTTGAGTCGACTACGTAGTACCAAGGATGATTTGCGGCAACCAAACAAGCGTGTTGCCCGATTAGCGCGACGACGGAACCGACCTTGAGGTCCGCTCCGCCAGTGGCATCCTTTCGAAGGATCCCGTGTTCTTGCGAGATACGTGCCAACGTCCAGCCAAAATTCATGTCTAACAGCCACTCGTCCTCAGTTGATGTTCGGGAGTTCTGCGAGCCGGATGGAGGAAAGATCGCGACCACTTTCCCATAGCCTTCCATTGGTCCCGTATCTTTGCTTAGGCCAATTCCGCCAACGTCTATCAAAGCTTCGTCCTCTTCGTTTGCTCCTCGACCTGGGTAGATGCTGATAACTGTAGCGAGGATTCGGAAGGCTATGGCGGAAGGTTCGATGAGCGAGGTCGCGAGTTGCTGGAGATCGTAGAAGATATAGTTCCCCGCGTGAAGCTCAAGAATATTCCTCCCTAACAAGTTCTGAAGCTCGTTCATAGAGTTATTAAGCTGGATGGAGTTTGAGGGTACGTGCGCGGTTGGAGTTGAGCCCACCGACAATACGAAGGTTTTGAGATCGTAAGTCCCGGTCGGACCAGTCCTTGCAATCCGAGCTGCCTTTAGTACTGTATCTATCTCGTCGGAGAGATAAGAAGAGGCTTCCGTTAAGGTCTTAGACCCATAAGAGTTTCCCGCGTGGCAGTAGAAGCCGTAAAGATCCACGGAAGTCCCAGCTTCAAGGATGTTCTCCATTAGAGCGAGAAACTCCGCTGACCCGGGCACGACTCCAGCACGCCTACATTTCAGAGTTCTCGATGAGATGCAAATAATGTGATGTCCCCACTGGTGGCCTTACTTGTACCCTGGGTCGACCTTGACGAACACGCTCCAGGGAGTCACGGGTGTTTTGCTTTCTGCGACATACGCCCGAAGTCTTGCAATTTGCTCAGGGTGATCGACCAGAAGTCGGAAGTTGCTCCCGTGGGCCTCGAGCTCATGTTTCAGAAGGCCCATTTCTGGGACCTTGTTTAATGGGACTGGAAGGCCATAAAGGATCTAATAGGACCCGCGACATGCAGTTGCGTGAGAGACCGTGATCGCAGGTTGAAATTAACGAGACGGTAATCACGTCTTGAACAGTACCGTCCGCAATTAAGCCATGGCGGAGTACTTGCCAGGCCTCCATTTGGGTGGAGACAACGATGGCGCCACCCAACTGCCTGTGGTCCGAGTCAGGGGTTGCGAGCTGGTGCCGCACGCCTTCTGCAGTCTGAGATAAAGTCCGCGTCACTTTAGTGCAAGCTATAGGTCTCTGATTCATGGCCATAGCTTTGGGCTAAAGCTTACGTACCTTGTGCGTTTTCACGTGGGCGCGAAATAGGGCATTGCAGTCCCTCGCGTGGTGCAGCATTTCGGCGCAGTTCCGCTTGACAATGGCCTCATTGATCACAAAGGCTGGTGTCCTGAGTGACGAGATATTTCTTCCCACAAAGGCATCGACGAGCGCTCTTTTGGAAGGTGAAGTCGTGAGCTGGGCGGTGGCGTCCATATTCTGTTTCCCGAAAGGTGGACAAACAGCTCCAATCCGGCTACTTCACAGCCGCGGAATGTTTTTGATCACTCGAAGACCGTCTCAAATCTTCAATAGCAAAGACAGAGACCTAGGACTCGCCTCTTTGATAGCATGCTCGAGAGGCTTTGCAACAAGTGGACTGCCACCTGCACCACTAGTGACTGACATCGTGAATAACAAGCAGGGCAAAGCGGCCGCACAAGAATGGATCGAGGCTTTCCGGAAAGCGAAGATTCAGCGGAGTGATGTAGACTCACTGAGCTTTGCGAGGAGCTCTGGACCGGGTGGACAGGTGAGCTGCCTACCGACTTGATGTCATTGAACCAGTCTTCTGATGCCCAGAGCGATCCACAGAACGTGAATAAAGTAAACACCAAGAGTATTGTTCGATGTGCCATAGGATCGTCTAGATGGATACCTTCCTGGGCGAAGGATACAGTGCGAAAGTCGGTGAGATTAAGAGTCCAAGCTGTCTGTCTTACTGGGGTGTTGAGGTATCCATCTGCCACCAGCCGGTTTACGTGAAGACCGACGATTCGCTCCTGGTATCGTCAACTCGACATCGATCCCAAGCCGAAAACGTCGAGGATTGTCTGTTAAAGGTAATTTTAACAAGCTTAAGCGACGTCATTCGTCAATCTGAACTGCAACGCGTATTTCTGCTTAGCTGCACACACTCGTTCTGAACGCTTCCGCCGTCGGGATCACGAACGACCCAACTCCCGAACAGCAGCAGCACGTCAAGGACCTTCAGAGAGCACATTCATATAAGATGAAGAAGGAGAAACAGAATCGTAGTGCGGTCAAGCAAGGCCGTCGGGCTGTGTTTGATTGAACCGCTGTTTCTCTCGACTTTAGATGGGCCGATCCATTTGTACTTTACCTACCGTGCACCTAGAGCTGCCTTAATCCGCTTTTAATTTAACAAAACGTATCTCCGCGAGCTATTGCGATTTCTAACACGTCCAAAGTCTGTCTCTACGACACATTACCCGGTCGAAACGTTGGTTGCTGTACTATGGCTGTCATAGCATGCGACCCATGTTGTCAATTGGCTCAAAGGGAGTGCGTATCGCAGCGTAGAAGAATTTATATGGAACTCTTCACTGGGCTACTTGGAGACCGTTGCATGGTTAGGCCCTTTGTATCTGGATTCGCGAATTCCCGAACTGTGGACAAGCAAGGTTTCCGGGGTGTGAGAAAGCTTTGCGCATTCTGGTCCGAACCACGAGATACGACACAGCACTACTGCCCTACACGAGGCTCCCCACGTCCACGTCGAGCGTGTTCGACTCGGAATCGTCTCACTCGTTCCTCACTCATTACCTACTACCATTCCGTCACTGGGAATGCATTTCGTCGACTCGTAGCCTGTCTTCACGCAACATACCACCACTACACAACCTTAAAGCGTGCCCCACAGCACCTTGCACCGGATAATATCAGCTTATTTGCTGCTCAAGTAACTCAAAGTCGACTTCATGGATACAAAGCCACCGGGAGATGAGACGCTCAACGTTGAGGATAGGATTGAAGTGACCGCGTTCGTTGAGCGGAAAGCGTGGATCCTGGAAAAAATAAAGGTTCGGACCACGTTCCGTATTTTCACTTCAAGCCATTTCATTTACGCGCTTATGGATATAGCTACTGGAAAGCATGCCGCCGATCGAGGTCTTCTACGGTGTCGACTACATATTGCCAGCCAACAGCGGCCTACCTGTGCCAGGTCTTCCAACTCGACAGGAGGTCGCTACATGGATGGTAGAGCATGAGAAGATTGAAGCCGAGACCGAGCAATTCGATAAAGGAGACATGATCAGGCTGAAGAAAATGGCAAAGGGTGAGCCTCAACCTGTGCGTCATTCGTCATACAGGGCTTAAAATGGAGTCGCGGAACGCGCAGCCAAGTCGGAACAAAACCTTTCGCCGGAAGACACGGATCTCATCGAGCTCACGCTTCAAACCTTGTTCGCGCTCGACAAGCTGATGCATCTTCTCCGCGTGCGGCGCGACATGATCGAACAGATGGACATGCGGCTGCGATGGGAGGACTTGCGCGTCGGTGCCTGGAAGGAGCGGAGAGCTATTTTAGACGACATCGACCGGTTCGTGAAAACGCGCGCGCGGTGGTCGGCTACGGTCTACGACGAGCTTGGCGAACCTGCGGAGATAGACGACGCAAAGCCGACCCTGGCTCGTTCTCCGACGTCGAAATTCCTGGCCTTGGCGCGCGGTGCGCGCTTTTCGCACTCCGAGGCGTTGTCGAAGGAGGCCGCGGCGTATGCCAGTCGGGTATTGGCGTTCCACAACACATGGATCACTCCCTCCGGCCAGATTCTTGACAAAATGATTGAACGGCGGACGGTGCCGGACCAACTATTGGATGAGCAGGACCGCCTCGAAGATCAGACGAAGGAGCTGGACCTCGTTTCTAAATTTCCCATGAGCTTGGTTATGCAATGGAAAAAGTGGGGGTACTTTTTATGCTTAAAATACATGGTTTACTAACGTCGGTTTTGCTTCAGGGCTGATGAACTCTACGGCGAATTCAAGAAGGATCAATCCGTCGGGCGTACTTTGCAGCAAGACATTGAAACCGCGCTAACAAGTCAACCTCGGCCACGACTAGACGAGGAGTTCGTTTCTCGGACCCAAGCATTGAACAGCCGCCTCTCGCAGATCAGCGACCCCATCACTTCCCGCTCCTTCCCTCGACCCACAAACCCACGCTACCCCGACCAAAAACGCGTCAACGACGATCTCGCTCGCGTCTTATCTACCGAACTCCGCGCTGGGATCAAAGCCGCTAAGCAGGCCGCGACCGTGGCCAAGCAGTACCACGCTCTCGCAGACGCTGTAAAGAAGCTCCGAAAGTTGAATGCCGACATGGCTGTAGTCCTAGCAAACCTTGATCGGGTTACGGAGAAGTTGACAAGCGGCACCGGGTCGGAGAACGGGGATGGTCTACCTCCCAGAGTGGAGTCTCCAGATTCGTTGGACCCTCTGAGGCATTCAGCGTTCTTCGCACTCTTACCATCTGTAATCGCCGACTTGGAGTCGAACGCGAAACAGATGGAGTACGACGTCCGCCAGACGAAGGAATCGTTGATCGTGCTCGCCTCAGCGAAATTGGAGGATAACTTCCGTGCGGATACGGAGGGCATGCTTGCCCGGCTTGAGAGCGCAAAGGAAGCGGCGTTGGAAGCTCGGCGTGAGGTGGAGCGGAAGGCCGAGCTATTGAAAGTCTCTCGGAAGATTGACGAGTCTGTGAGGAATAGCTGTCAAGAGGTTGCGAGTATGAGGGAACGGGTGATCCAGTTCGTGGACCGCCAGCGGTGGAAGGCCGAAAGGGGGAGGGACGGAGCGCCTCTCACGCCTGACAGCCCGACCTTTGGTCTACCAGCAGATACGTTCTCACCGGAAGACGCCAGAACTTTCCTTTCTTCCATGTCGTCGACGGTCGCCGAGTCCGTCAAGAAACCTTCCACAACTCTCCTTCCCTCCCTTGGACCCGCACTGGCCGACCACCTCGCGTATGGACTGCAGAACCTTGAGACCCGAATCGCCGCGTTCAACGATCTCGTGGAGTTCTGGGAGGACGTGCACCGCCAAGCTGAGGTGATGAAGTCCGTTCGAGACGACACGCACGACTTGGAGCGCCGGGTCGAAGATCTTCGGTGTCGGTTGCAGTCCGCCAAGGACGATACCCTCAAGTCCGAATCGCCCTCCGTCGATCGGGTTTCGAACCTCTCGAAGGACGTGCTCGACCTTCGAGCTCATGTCGAGCGGTTTACCGGGGGTCTCGCGAGTCGGATCCCGTTCGTCAATCGACCCAACCACCCAAGACCTTCCGCATTCGACCATTTGCCGTTCAGCCCCGCGGCCTTGGACCATTCCGTCAAGACTGACGTGAACGCGTTTAGCATGTCCGTCGCTGGTGGAGTGGACTCGCTCGACCGTCACCTGGATCTCGTCCGTCTCGCCGTCTCTGCCAAGGAACTCGACGCGGAACTGCAGGTCACGAGGGAGGATGCTACTGGGCTCGAAGCGAACGTGTCGAGGCTTCGCACGGCGTTTAATCAAACAACGAGTGCAGCGAGCCTAGCGGAATTGGAAATAAGGATGCAGGAGTTGAAGGAGAGCAAAGACCAGACAATCGGAGATCTCCCCGCGCGGCTGCGCAGACGGCTTTCTCAGCTCAACCAAGCCATATCAGCTCTGGAGTCGGCACCTGGCGCGCATGATCCCGTCGCGCACGAGTCGATTGTTATTGTCCGTAAGCGAGCACTCAGCATCGTTGCGAACAAGGTGGACGACTTGGCTCCGCAGTTGGTGCAACTGCAGGAGGAACTACAGGCGAGGCTTGAGGGAGCGGGGCTTGGTGTTCGTCTCCTGGAGGCCGTCGAGTCTTTGGCGAATGGTGTGGCTAATTCGGAGACGTCTGTGAAGCAGCACAAGGAAGCTGTTGAGGCCACTCTGCTGGAAGACAGCACCGCGCGGTCGATGTTGGACCATCTCGCCACGGTCGTCAACGAATTGGAAACCCAACACGAGCGGACTGTTGCCTCGCAATTGCCTGTCTTACAAACCGCTCGGGCTGCTGCCAAAACCTCAAAATCATCTCAAGACATCGTCGTTGCAGCCCTCCTTACACCAGCCGTCGACCAAGCCACGGCCACCGAAAGTGATGCGTCGAGGCTTAAACCTCAGTTTACCAAGTTGAAAGACGAGATCTCACAAAGACTCCAATTGGTGGACGCTGGCCATCGGGTCACCGAGGAGGTTGGCGCGGCGCTCAAGGAGTTGAACGCCTTTGAAACAACGGTGGATGGGACGGTTACTGCTTGTTCGTCGAGCGTTCCGGACGCTGGAGCAGAATCCACTTTCGCTGAACTTCAAACCGAGGCGCAAAATTACTTGAAGGAATTTGACGGTCGTCTGGCACCTCGGATCTCAAACCTACAAGGAGCTTTCAAACATCTTCGAGACACGCCGTCGCCACCGGATTCGGCGAAGGCTCTTGTCGAGAACCTTTCAAGAGCGACCAACGACGTGGAGATGCAGGGACTTCGCTGTCGAGCCCAAGTCGTCGATTTCCAAGGAGCTGTGGCAGAACGGTTAGCCTTCGCTCGGCAAGTTGGAATTCTCGATAAAGCAGTGAGCTTGGTCGGGGATTCGCTGGAGGAGAACCGTACGAGGACAGAAGGCTTCCTTGCGACGTTCAATGACATCGCAACCACTTCCGCTTCCGAAGGCAACGGTATCCCACTCGCTGAAAAGCTCTCCGTTCTTCACTCGGACGCGCGGAGCTTACCCGAGCTTCTGGAACGTGCTACCCAGCCTTTACTCCACAATGCATTGGTTTCGGCTCAAAGTCTCTACCACAAACAAGGAAACGGATCGACCGGGCCTGCCTATCATGACATCACTTCACGCTACCGGTCACGTCTTCAAGTTGCACAACAAGCTTATACGGAGTGCCTTACATCAGCGAGCGACTTGGTCGCTCGGATACGTGACGCTGAAGCTGCAGAAGCTGCAAGGTTAGAGGCGGAGATTGCGTCGCAAAAGCAAGCGGAACAGGACCGTCTCCGGCGAGAGCAAGAGGAAAGAGAGCGGGTTGCAGCAGAGGCCGCAGCCGCACGCGAAGCAGAGATCGAGCGGAAACGGAAGGAGGCGGAAGATGAGATGCGTCGAATCGCTGAAGAAACCGCGAAACGAGAGGAAGCTGAACGGCAGGCCCGGCTCGCTGCGGAAATGGAGTCTAAACGGATTGCGGACGAACTGGCT
>WSUD01000515.1:2505-14448 GCA_019633495.1 Tulasnella sp. 427 | reverse complement strand
AGCCAGCCTTCCGAACCTGGTCTATGGCCGCGGACCACCAGCCAGCTGCCGAGACTATATGAAGCTCAGAGGCACACCGCTCAGCAATGCAAGACTGATTAGGCGATCGGAGCCCTGCGTCACCTGATACGATGACGTAGACGAAGGAATAAGCTGTCCGTGTCAATCGTCCAGAAGTTAAAATCCGCCAGTCCTCGCAAGTCTCGCGTGCATGTTCCGGAATTGACCTTATCAGTACATGAACCGTTGCATTATCACATATCGGACCTTCATGGTTTGGCTCCGATCTCGCTTTCTATTCAAGCGTACGTACCCACCCTGAGCCGGCGGCTCGATCCCGTCTCCAAATCGTCGCTAAGCCTTGGTTACCCGTCGCGATGACACTCTGCAACGACGTAATCTACTGCAAAGGTGTTCAGGTAGATGATTCATCGACGGGGTGTGCGTAAAGTTAAGCTTGCATCCAAAGAGCGATAAAAGGACAAGAGATGAGAGCGAAAATCCGCCTGCGGGACGCCTCGCGGGGTTTGAAAAACGCGCTAACGCGCGGGACCGCACTGTATCGGACCGAAAGGCCTTGTCCCACTTACTTACCAAGTAATGAATGATCCGATTATCAGTTCTCGTCCTCAAGGCCTCATTCTACTCTCGCATCAAGAAGAAATCAAATCAAGGAGAGCTTCCGGAGTATGGGGGGTGATATGAAGGTGAAAGGGGGAGGGTTGCAAGACATTTGGGGGGGGGGGGGAGATTGTCTACGTCATGGGGTCAAGGACAAAGTGAAGCTCACTGAGTACTTCTTTAACGTGAGGGCTGTGCACTGAGCCTTCCTAGAATAGTACGTATCAAAGGCCAGTGAGCATCTCAGAGCGAGGATGGTTTGCAGACCCCTTCGTTCTCCCGCGCCACCAGTCTTCCTCTTCCTCTTCCACACTTGATAACAAGATGAGGATCCCGGCGCCAAGATATCGAAATCGATCACTTCGCTCCACTCCTCTATTATATACACATGGCAGGCCTAACGGTCTTCGGAGACATTTCAGCCACAAATCGAACCAAGACGTCGACCAGGGATGCGCAGAGTTGCTCCACTGCACTGCTTTCCGTCATCGGATTCACTCGAGTAATCACACAAAGCGTATGCAAAAGATTTCTAGACGCTTTAAGCGTAAACTACATGTACAAAGCGAGCAGCTAGAAGACCAGCGTCACGAACCGTCTACTGCGAAGACGGGGAAAAGATAATCGTACAACTACACGTTGGGGTTTACAAGGATTTTTTCGTTTGCAAGGGGAAAAAAGGTAGAGCAAGCGTGTCCGCGAGGAAGAAAAGAAACGAGAGAAATGACGATGATGGTGTACAAATCGAGATGGGGGCACAGGATGAATGCTTACAAGTGACGACAGGACTTTTTCAAAACATGCGGAAGGACGAAGGCAGCAGCGCGGGCGGAGCCAGATGCCGTCGATCCCAATATGGGCCGAGAAAGAAACCGGGTAGGTGGATAAGATAGAGCGAGTAGCGGGACGTGGGTGATGCGATGAAAAAGGAGGCGACGGAGTGGCGTGAGATGGCGTGTTTGAGGGATGATGCCCGGCCCAGGAGGGAAAGTCCTGTGCTTGGGGAACGAAGATCGGCGGGCCCGGTGAAGTCGAAGGAGTGCGTTATTGCGAATGAACTTGGAGGGGTTTGGGTATCCAATTTATCGGAACTCAAACGCAACTTGCTGGCGCTCCTCCGGAACGTGTGTGAGCGACAACTGCTGATATCTAAATGAGAGCGCGATTGTCAGTATATCGTGCGTCTAGACCCTCTCGTAGTGCGGGAGCGGGAGGACTCACGGCTCAGAGTCCGCATGGTAGTAGAACCCAGTCATCGTGGCTGGACCGGAGGAACGGGATTTGACTGGAGAAACTGGCGATCCGAGGGTGGGGAAATCGTCGTCGTCGGTGAAAGACGGTGCGTTGGGGTAGGACGAGGCAGATCCCCGTCCTGGGTTGTATTCCACGCAAACGTAGTAGAATCCTATAAAGCAAATTTGAAAGTCAGTCAACTTTGAAAGCCGGGGCGGGAAAAGCGTCGAGAAGTTGTGTGGCGTGGTTACTCACCGGCAAAGCTCGCTCCATTGATATCTCGGACTTTCCAGTCTGGGACCAAGAACCGCTCCTTCCACCTCATGAAGACCACACCCTTCTTCTCCCTGTGGCGTTCGCTGATGGTCAAGGTCGGCCGACGCATATCCGCTTTGAGGGATCGGAAGGCGGGGAATCGACCCCAGTGGGTCATGTCCTCCGTTTCCGTTGCACCGAGGTCGGGGTGGGTGGTGAGGAACCCGTATCGTTCTCCAATAATCTCGGCGTCGAAGTACGTCGTGAGTTCTGGCCAGTCGTCGGTCAACCCTTTGATCTTTAGATATCCGCTGAGTTGAGAAGTCATGAAATCAACGTCCTGTTTGAATGAGAATAGAAATTCAAAGGTGCATAGATCAGTATTCAGTGCGAAAGGGGGGTGTGAGAGCCCAAGGAAGCACTGCGGGCTTTAGAAATGCGAGCGCTAGGACTCACCAGAACCGTCACGGTCACTTCATAGTTGTTCCTGCCGCTCTTCTGGGTGCCGGAGAATGTGGCTCCCGGATACAATGCGTGGTTGCCTCGGGGGCTCGCGCGGAGGCGAGTGATATCGCGGTACGGGTCGGGTGCGGATAGGTATGCCGAGGAAGACGATGATGAGGCGGTGCAGCTTGGAGATGGGTCGACTGACGAGTCGCGAGAGAACGAGGGAGAGCGTCCACGGGGTTCGTCGTCAGGAAGGAATGGCGAGGCGGGTGGAGAGGAGAAGGATGAGTCGGTGGGGGAGGAAGGGAGGAGGAGCGAGGATGGTCGAGACGATGCGTCAGAGACGTCAGAGAATGACCGCAGTTTGGTGGCGGATACGGATGGCGGAGAGATGATGGCGAAGGAAGAATACGAATGTGCAACGGTTGGTGCGGATGTCGGGATAGCCATCGGGCGTTTGGCTTGACGGTCGTGCTGATGGTGGTGTCGCAATGCGGACTGGATCAAAGCGTATGGCTCGTCGGCGCTATGTGATAGAGCGTGATCGCGCTCAGAATAATGATGATCGTCTTCTTCGTCGACGACAGCGACAGCAGCGTCGGCGTGCTGCTTGGCGCAAGACTTGCAGAGGGAGAGAGCAGCTGCGGGTGCATTGTGGCAGAAAAGGCAGGTGGAGACGGCCGAAGGGGGTGCACTGTTGTTTGCAGCGGCATCGTCTTTGGCGGGATGGACGTCGTTGACGATGACCTCGTGAACGACTTGAGGAGCGAAGATGGGCATATTGTCGAGTAGAGCGAGGAGGGAAAGATGTAAGGGGGGGAGGGGGGGTTGGATGAGATGAGAGGGGTAAAGTGGGGTAAAAGAGCCTTTTGAAGCGAGATGCAAAGAAATGGATTGCGGGGGAGAGCACGGGAAAAAAAGAGGGCCTCGCTTTTGGAGACGATCCTCTTCTTTATGAACTCCCACAAAAAATATTACGTAATACTAAAAAGTCCCAAATCTTTGGTCTCCTTTCCAACTCCCGGCAACTCCCCCTTGGTAGTCTCCTCCAGCGCACCGGGTCCAAGCCAGCCAGCGCGAGCCAGGCCTCTCTCGCCCCCCTGCTCCTCGTTGTTCGCTGGAGCCCGGTTCGAGAATCCGTAGTCTTTGCTAATAACACGTCCCCGCACGTTCTTCATCGTCGTCGGAAATGGCCATCTCGCTAACGCTTGGGGGTTGGTACAGGTGGCACCGGGTCGAGTCGTCCGAAACCAAGGTGGATCCATGCCATGTTTGGATCAAGGCGCCCGTAATCGTATCGCATGCACCGTCACAGTCTTCCCGCTCCTTGTTCCTTCCCGATCAAGTCCGCCCGACCATCCGGCCCTATATCCCTTGATGCGACATTTTCTCTTTATATCACTCCCCAAATCCGGCTCGATGCCCTGTGCGAACCGACGTGCCAATTTGTCGTCAGAGAAGAAGACGCCACTGGAATCTTCCCGTGACGTTCTTGCACCTCCTTTCTATCGTCGAGCAAAGAAGTTCGACGCGATGACGGGGGGCTTCGGATTCTTTCGCTTTTCTGTTTGTGGTGTTTTTTGCTCGGATGTGTTCGGTTCCTTACCCGCGAAATCACACGAGTGCCGTTAGTCAGAACCCGCCTCCATCCCGTCCCTTGGAAGGATCATCAATCATCCCTCCCGATGCTGACTACGCTTACCACACCCAGATCTGAGCCGAGGTCTCTGCCATCACCGGGTCTTGCGCTTTTCTCCCCAACAGCACGGCGACCGTACCCGAACCACGGCCTTTTGTCAGAACCCAAACGTCAAAGAAGAAGTCGAGAGAACGGGCACACGAGAATCGCCTCTTCTGTTTCGGCCGCCTGCCTCCTCCTATGTATGTATGTACGCCCAGATTCGTCTGGAACTGCGAAATCTGGCATTTCGAACCGGTCCCACAAGGACAAAAGCCGCAGATCGAGGAAATCGCTGGTTGAACCCCTTGAAGCATCCTTCACGTCGGTGAGGTTTCCCATGGACATGGGCTCTTCTGAAGGAAAGAAGGAAAGAAAGCACTGACCCAAAGGAAGGACTCAGGAGCTTCCTTTTGGGTATCCCATCCGGGTTTAGCCCCTCCGGTCGGTCACCGGCTCGACCGATCCCTCCCCATCTCAGCGGCGCACCAGTCACCTGCGTCCCGACTTCGCCTCAAACAGGCGCTCGCCGTAAGCCCGACCGCATCCCAGGCAGAAGCGTTCACCCGGTTTCGGCTTTTGCAAACAAGATTCAAGGCAAAGGTTAAAAGCGACGCGCGAAGACTGGGAGGATGGGCAGTGCGCGCATTCCGACGTCATTTGTTCTCTTTCGGTTTTGGCGCCCAGTCGAGAACAGAAAAAAAGGCTTGCATAGAGGTGTGATGTTTGTGCCCCAAGGTCCCTCATTTTCAGAACTCTCGGTTTTTTAAACTTTTCTACCTTCGAAGTGACGATATTTCGCTTCCTCGATGATTTCATTTCGCGAAAACATAGATAAACTGGTGCGGTGTGTGGCACGGGCCTGTCGAGGACGAACGTACCTTCTTACCTTTCTCGTGCAATGCACTGAACCAACGACATTCGCACGAGCGGATACGCATTTGGAAGGCCAGATAAATAAAAACCGTGCATTACCGCTCATTTCTTGCTTTCCTCGGTTACCAAACCGTAAAATGTACAAAAGCAAAGACGTAAGAGCGTTGGACTCGAAGATGACATGCTTGTCTCCTTGCATGTTCCAGTTCATTTGCCTTGCCATCGGAAGTCTGGTATCTCGTGGGATCTACATCAAGATCGTCTTGAACTTGACCCGCGGCTTGTTTCGCTCGCGGCGGTGGGAAGGAAGGTCTTGTCTCCCGTCCACCCTCCCCGCCATGTTTTGTCTGAGATATCGAGCTTCCGAGTCGTGTGTTATCAGTAAACTGTCTATTCCGTATTAAGACCTGATTCGGGGTTTCGTGTGCATGTTCTGATTTTTCACTCCCCAGTCCGTTCGCCTGTCTGTCTATCTTCTGTTTTTGGGCGTTCAGGTAGGTCCTTCGAGACCGCACTTGAGATCTTCCAGACAACGCTTTCACTTTCCGAAATACGCTAAACCAGATCAAGTCATATTCAGCCAATCAAGCGGAGTCTTATTTGTGATGATCGACTGGTGGAAAAGAAGTCTGTGGTATCTCTCATGTCTCTACTAATAATACCAAGGAGGCTGCGGATGGAAATGAAGGATACACAAACCATGAGTCTTTTGTTTATGACGTGTACTGAGCTCGGCTTCGAGGTCTTGGCTGTGATGGTACAAAACGTGGTAGGGTACGAGGGTACAAGTGCCAAGGTTATTCATAGCTTTACCTTTGCCAGCTGAGCTGGGTGGCAGAGCGATTTGGTTTACATTCCGGCGGTGCATCGTCAGAGTTGGACGGTCTTCGGACTTGAAACGATGCTCAATTCGTTGGATGGGATTGAAACGAAAGACACGTATGTCGGTCCAATACCTTGGGTATATCCACTCACGAGGAGCGATCGATGAGTAAAATGCCATTGTTCAATTTGGACTCGGCAGACAGCATGCCGGTGGTGTCGTACCTTGAATTGAGAAGCTTCTGGTGGGATTCTGAACGCTGAACGGAGAAGTTCAGAGAAAAGTTGCTTTCACTTCCCGGCGTCTCAATTTCTTCGCCTTCTTCAAATGACAGAGTACAGACGCTAAATAAATAAATTCCGCCAAAATCGACAACTTGCCGAATCAAACCGGGTCTTGCTGCTTATGGACACCTTTAGCCATCGATAAGACGCTTTCTTCCCCTCACTAAAGACTGCTCATCGGGAACAAAGTGGTTACTTTACTGGGCAGGGCGAAACGTCCCCCGCTCGCTCTTTGCCGACGGGTCCCAAGCCGGCGGACGTTCAACGACGAGCTTTCGCACCGAACGTTCCGATGCGATAGGTCGCTCTGGGGGGTCTTTTGGAAATGGCGGGGTGGGTAGACCGAGTTCCAGATACATTTCATGGTAGCTCAAGAGCTCTTCTGTTCGGTGGGGGGAAGACCCGACGGTCGTACGTGGCTCAACCGCAACCCGCACAATGTGTTGCCCTAGCTGTCAAGAAGGTGTGTGTTTTGGAACAAGGCCTGTAATTTTGCCAACTGGACCACGCTTGAGTTAACGACCGTGAGCTTGAAAGGGGAGGGGGAAGGAGAGCGGGTTTCCACGGTGGGGTTGGGAAGTTTCGCCGAGCGGGCCGCTGGGCGGGCCGGCTCGGGGAAACTCCCTTAGGCCTGCTCTGCGCGCGGTGGCAATCCAATCGCCCTTCCCCCCATTGAATGGATGATGTGTCTCTCGCAATCGATTGGAACCCACGTTGCCGTAAAGATGCAAAGACTCACGAGTTCACTCTCTTGAGAAAACCGCATGGTTTTGAGGGTCCACACGCACCCCTTTGCCTCGTACCCTGCTTCATTTTAGTCTTTCCCCTCCTCCTCCTCGCTTTTCAATTGGCCCGTACGAAATAGACGGGAGTGTTGGGGGTGCAATTTACGGACTGAATCTTGTGACCCACCTTTCCCTTTTTTGAAACGACTTGCGTTCGTCGCTTGGCTAAACTTCAGGCGAGGCCTTTCGACGCTTGTCGGTAGTTCTTTGCCCCATCTTGGGATCCGGTCACCATCGTTTTGACCCCCCAACCTTCCATTCAGTTCATCAGCTGACTCTTGCTCAAGTTTCATCGATGTCCGGCGGCCTGCTGGCTTAGCGTTTCGGCCGACTAATCATTTACCAGACGGGCAAAACCTTTCTGAAAACGCATGGTCAGACGATGGAATGGGACTGTCTCTTGAACGGCCACATCCCATCTCCAGCGGAAGCATGTCGTAAGTATAAACACCGTAAGAAGACTTGAAGGACCGTATTGAAGTCATTCGAACATACCCTAGTGCAGCGGATTTTGGAATGAGCGTCACAGTTTACGCAAAACGTAAATGAACGGTCTTCAGGACTGGTCAGGGTTGAACCATTACCGACGGGTCGTAACGCTTAAAACCTTTTCAACAGACCAAGAACCCTTCCGCATTTGTGTATACGACTCTCAGCCTGGAGCTCCCGGTCAAGGGACTGCTATTTTTTGAAATCGAACGAGTTTCTTTCGTAAACGGAGCGCTTTTTTGTTCGTTCTCCGATCCGAGGGATGGACGTCGGGCCGGAGAAGCAGACGGCACGCGTCCGGAGGTTCCTTGCTGAACCATGAAGCTGCAGTCCAGCACGCAGGACGATCCCAACCCCTCTTTTTTTCCTTCTCGATGGCCGTTGTTTTGGCTGCGATCTTTCGTCCCTGGGTTCTTTTATCCAGGTGCACTCGTCGAGGAAGGCCGAGGCCTCGTGCAGGATTGGGTCACGCGAACGATCCGTTTTGGCTTTGGATGGTCTGGCCTTCTCTGTCGGGGTTCGTACCTGTGCGGCTAGAGTGCTTCCGTGCCATGCATCGAAGGCTTGATTGCATTGGAAGATTGCCTATATGGTGTGACTTTGTTAGAATCGGCGCTGAGTTGCCCGATCCGAAGGAGAGATCGCTCTTTTCACGAGCTGTTGCCAACTTCGTGACCAGAAGGTAGATAAACCTGCGTCACAGTATGATCATTTTCTGTATCTCGGGCTTTCTTCTGGGACCCCATTTTCCCAGAGCGGTGATCACAGTCTTCTTTCGTCTGGGAAGAAAAGCGGATTCAGATCTATTGGATCGGGAGGCATATTCCGCACGTTCATCGAGACTCATGCCTACTCAGGAGAGCTAAAGCTAAAACGTAATGGACGTAGTTTTCTCTTTAGCTTGTCGCTGCACTAACAGTTTGGGCCTGCGGGACCTTCAATGGTTGATCGCATCATCAAAGCGCAAAACTCTAGTCAACTGAGTACAAGGTATGTGAACAACTTAGCCTCCATGAGCCATAATTCTCTCTACGAGCTATAGCAAAGTCAAAGCGTACAAATTACTGTTATTGTGAGAGCAAATCAAAAGGTTGTAAGAATTTCAAGCTCTAGCACGACAATTCCTTCGACAACTTGCAAGATAAAGCCGCATTAGGAGAGCTAGTATAAAATAGCTAATGATTTAATTACAGCCCCATCTGTCGCCAAACGCTGTTGAGGCATTTACCTTTGCACGATGGAGTTTAAACGCGACTACACGAATTCTACCGCAATGAACCGACGGTCAGACGGGTCATCGGGTTTCCCTTCTCTCTCGGATACCCCTACGTGTCCCTAGAGCCCTTGACATTGGGAAATAAAGCATGGGGTCGAAGACGCGTCTCGCGTCGGCTCCTAGTTGCCTCCCCCTGTGGAGATATTGACGGCTCACAATGATTCGAAATGTTAACGGGTTGCCTAGCGATATACGAATGTTTATAAGATCCCAGGTCGCGTGTGTCGCAGCTGGTCCTCATTTTCCTGACCTTGTCAGTTTCCAAGAGTTCCATAATGGAAACGTCGATGTGGATGGGATGTTTGTTCCAGAGGCGCATGGATAATTCGCAAGTGTCAACTCCTTCGCTAAAGGACCTTCCAGCCTTGCTCTGCCCCCCTTCAGCAAAAGAAAATGTCTTCCAATATAAAGAGTGCCACCATATACGAAGCATCTCTGAAAGTCCACACGAGCGTGAGTGATAGACCAGCGTAAACCGAATAGCGCGCCGAGGTTCATCTGAATCGTACAATCTTCGACTTTTAACAGCCGTCTATATCCCGCCATCTTCGTCCTCATCACCCTCCTTTTTGGGTAGAGCGGCAATTCGTCGGTAGGGTAATTGCACCGCCATACACCTTCTACGACGACCCAGTCAGGGGCACCCTCATTCACGCCCGAAGAAGCCGCACCGACGCCCTCCCGTTGACCAGAGTGCCAGGAGCTTCCCTTGTTCCAGACAACTGCAAAGGACCATGGTTCCTAATTACTCCTACGATAGCTCAACAGCTCAAGGCGGTCGAGGACGACATGGTTGACGCGTTCACGAGGATACAGCTCCTTGGCTCCCAGGCTACCATAGAGGATATGACTCTGGCGGGCTATCTGCGCCAGGTCTTCGATCACTTTCTCGGATGGCTCGCAAAGAAGTCGAAGTACGAGCACGCGTACGCCAGCGACGTACCAGGCGCGTTCCACAATCCCATGTCCCTGGACTCGATCGACGAGGAGCACATGAGTAACGCTTTGAGCAACAAGGCGTCGGGTCAAAGCTATCGTACAGGCGCATGGATCACGGGCACCGTACGACCTCAAATTATGTCAGATGTTGGCACGGATGTGCGGCAATCGCAGGGAAAGCGTCCCAGAGACCCTGAAACAGTCCCATCGACAAGCACGGTATCAATCCCAGCCAATCCGACCGAATGGACTAATCGCCCGATGCCGCAGCTTTCTGAGCAGGGCCTTATAGACGATAGCGCAAAAAGTACGTTGGTGGATAGATATACGGGAATGTCACCTCTGACGCCACCCATTCTTAAGGACTCCGAATGATCACCCCTCAGATCGTGTCACGCCCTACCCAATCCCTCCAGGTAACACGAAAGCGTAAGGAGGCCAAACAGCCGAAGATCTCTGGTATTAGGGCGTGTGACGAGCGGCAATGCGTGTTGGCTACTTCGTCGTCCTCAAATGCCGATAGAGATCCGGGTGAAGAGGTGGACGTCAGGAGCGACCGCAATGACCACTCCGACCTGGGCGAATGGGAAACATACGTTTTCATCCAAGGCCATTTTGTACGGCTCACGACGAGCGTAGATCGAGAGGGCCAAAACACATTAGCCAAGGATGCGTTGCTGGCTGGCTTACTGGCCGAACGAGGCACGGTCGATGAATGATCACTGTTAGGTATCTCTTTTGGTATTGAGTATGTATCCATTCCACATGGGAACATCGACGCGAGGACGTCCAGATCCCGCCCATAGTAGCTTTATGTATTCGTATAGAAGTTTGCTGACGTGATCGAAGTCATTGGAGTTGTTCAAGATTAAGCGCCCATCGGTTGTCCGTCGAAGAAGCGTCCATAAAGGGAGCCGAAGTGGAAAGTGTGACCAACGGAAGGTCCTTTTCCGCACCGAATACGAAGAGAACCTTCTAAAATCGAAAGGCGCCCATTGGTACACATACTTATTGTCCTCCAGATTACCAGTGGACATGTCAACACCGCTCTCCCACCAGCAGACCTCTCAGACTGCTCCATACCCACCCCTCCCGCCATCCGTCTCGATGCCCTCAAGAGCGATCATCGCACCTTACGAGGTATCTCTGCGAGCACATCAAGACGTAAGCTCATCTCGCTTTTGAGTTCAATGCCATAATACTAATGGGACCATCAGCCCCAAATCGGGAAGCGCCTTCGTCCATCATACGCTCCCTTTTGGGTCGAACCCAGAGAGATCAGCAGATACGGCTCGCTTTCTTATATCTTCTACGAAGATTCTGTCAGAGGGACTTTACTCCATTCAAGGGAGCTAAAGAACCAAGCATTCCCTTCCAGTAGGGACGATGGCCCCGGCTTGGACCCCTCTCGATGCAGGGGAGTGTGGTACTGGCCGGCACCCAACTTGGCCAAACAGCTGAAACAAGTAGAGGCGGATATGGTTGCAGCATTCGAAGAAATCAAGGCTGGCAAGCTTCAAGGGAATGTCATGCCTTTAGCCGGCTATCTTCGCCAATTGTTCGATCATTTTCTCCATGTCTTAGCAAAGACGCCGCCTGCAAATCCGAAGCAAGGAGGATTTGGTTGCCCGATACCACTTACCTCTGTTCAAGAGCCACATATGAAGAATGCTTTGGCGAATCGAGCTCGAGGGCGTAGCTACAAAGTTGGGGCCTGGCTGGCAGACTCATCGAACGCGCCAAGTGATGAAAGCTCTCAGTCTCCAAAGCAAAAACGAGCGAGAGAGCCGCACTCACAGGCCATAAGGGAGCCTCACTCACGCTCGAGTGGAGGCAACCTCTCAGAAGGAGTGCTTGAACAGAACGCTATTAGGAAACCTAAAAGTAACTCCTTACACTCAGATCACGGCTCACTCGCTTACATCCTCCGCTTAATAGGGCTCCGACTTATTACGACTTCGCGGTCGTCTGAAAGCAGGACTCCTAGTCTGCCGGCAGAAACCTCCAGTAGTAGTGGCTCGGACCGCCCGGACGAGCCATCTACACCCTCCATCGAAAGCCTGAGCAGTGAAAAGCACGGCTGCGGTGGGACGGAGGAAGGGACTGTCGAGCTTGTCGACAATGCTGGTGGTAGAATGGACGACTCGGAGGATGTCGGGGCTTGGGAGGTATTTCTCTGCACCAGCGCTGGCAACATTCGCTTGGTCGGAAGTGGCGACGACAGGCAGGTTGACCGA
>WSUD01000514.1:0-14462 GCA_019633495.1 Tulasnella sp. 427 | reverse complement strand
AGTTGGCTGCAGTGCCGAAGAAAACGAGGATGAGGGTTCCGAGGAACTCGGCGCAAGGCTCACGGAGATGGCGCCTGAAGGTGTAGCAGTCAGCTTCAAGTGAGATAAAAATAAGACATAGTAAGGGCCGATATTACCTGATGCTAGACGCCGTCGACGGGGGATGAGCGAACGCAGTGGCAAGGGTAGGCACCGTCGAGCCCGACTTGTAGTTCAAAGTGGGAAACGGACGATCGGGATGAGATTCGATGTCTGACATTTTGAATGTTGCCTTCTGAGCGATTTGAGATCCGTCGACGGTGGCCATGGAATAGAAGAGTAAGCAAGTGAGCGAAGTAAGTGAGCGAAGCTGGGCTGCCTGACTGGAAAGGACTTACGAGGTTAGAAAGGCTTTTATACAGGCGGAAGTGCCAGAAAAAGTACAACGAGGAGAGGGGAATAAAGATACGATGCGGGCAGATACGAGAGCGCTTGCGAAAGCGATCACTTTATACAGCGAAATCGGGTCCGGGGGAGAAGCGAGTGCGGAGGATCCCATCGACCATGCACTTGCGCCACTTTATCTCAACCATAGTACTACTGTCCCGGAATATGCTACCGGGTTTCAAGTGTGTACGATTCGAGACGTGGAGACCCGAGGGTGGGGAACGGATAAGCTCATCCGACGACCTAGTTGCTTGGCAGACCTATTGGGTTTAATGCATAAGTCTATAAATGTAACGTTAGCAGGGAAATGAAGCACAAGGATTCTCCGCTTACCAGTCATATCCTCCCGTCGATAAGGGTTCCGAGTTTAGTTTCTTCGCTTCGTAGCGGGCTACGAAACTGTGTCCCTCGCAAAAAGCGAGAATCTGCCCGAAGACGGGCGCGGTGACGTCCTTATTACCACCGATTCTACCCATGACCACGCACAGCAAAGTTCACCGGAGTCGCCGGTGAAGGGAGAGTTATGGGTGACGGGCGTCAAAACCGTCCGGGGTCCAATCATAGACCACCGGGTGCACGAGGCTCCGCGGTTAGTTCAAGAGGGAAGCCGGTCTGTGAGGAGGGTTGACAGGCTATGCGGAGACCTGGAGCGTTTTCCATGGTCAAAGGGCATCTGAGAAATTTTCTGTTCTTCGAAGGAACCCCAAGGTAATACTCGATTTGGGTTGTCGTGGGCCAGACCCGAGGTCGGAGGCATATGATCGAAAGTAATTTCGTTCGGAGGTTGTTTGTGCAAGTGATTCGACTTGGCCCACTGCCCCTTGCCTTGCACCACCCGTCTCCGTCCCTGGCCATGCTAATCTCTTGAAATCCTCGAGGACAAGTGTGTTTGACACATCGCCTTGAGCTTGAAAGTCTTGTTTTCCAACCCGTATGGGCACTATTGTCCAGTAAATTGCAATACCAGCGCTCTCGTCCCAAGTTCCCCAACGCGGTAAGGTTTCCCCAAAAAGGTTGCGCGGAGGAGGAGGCGGGAGATGGAAACGAATCAGCAGACTATTACTTCATTTCACTTGACGTAGCTACCATTTGGGTGTCATGATGTGTAGCACCGCGGTTCGGTAGTCTCAGGCGCAAATGAATCCTCAGGCTCAGGAGATAACCTCGTGGCCAATCATGTCGTGGCACTCATCAAACTAGGTTATCATCTCCCCTTCTCGTCATTGGTTCTGAAACCGAGATGACAAGCTTTTCTTCCTTCCATCCATGTCAGAGCTTATAGTTCAACTTGTGTCGATGGAGAACCACATCGGACAGTGGACCACCGAAGCCTATTAGACAACGACCGTCCACAAATGCAGCATCTATCGCAGCGTAACTATATATCCAACAAATTTTACAGCGTCATGTAAATACTAAACGAAAGTTCGTGTGGGAACGATTTTTTAAAACAAAGGATGGACGAAGGTGGAAGGAGGTCACAAGCGGGACCGCTCTAATGGTCGATGATCGAGAGGTTTCCGGAGACGAGCTCTTTGGGGAAAAAGCGGGCGGGGTAGTCGTTAGCGAAGGGTCAACCAAGCTCTAGCGACAAGATAGGACTCACTGTTCTCCAAGATAGATCCATCGGGCAGATCAATGCGGCTTCCCTCATTAGCAACGATAATGACGGTGCCTCGGAGGGTGATGTTGCGACCGAACCAGATGTCACCCTACGGGGAAACGATATTAGCACCAATCGTAATTCTCCGCTTTGTTTCAGCACGTACAGAAACAGTCAAGTGGTCCAACTCCAAGATATTAGGCACAGTACGGAAGCGCTTGTTGAAGTCTCGGATCTGAGTGTATACCAGGCACCGTCAGAATCGGGGAATCCGCGTCCAGAGTCCAGGCGTTTCTCTCTCACCTTCTTGAAGGTATCGCCAAGCTTGACGACAGGAGTCTGGGCGAACATGCGCTCGGGGTTCATAACGAGCTTGCCGTGCTCAAGAGAGTACAAGTCGCTCGTGATCAACAGCAAATCGGAGCAGGCCTTGACCTATAATTAATTATTCCGGGGGAGAGTGGCACACACGTGAGTACCATTGCACCCGAGGGGTGACCGTGACGGACGCGAGGCTTACAGGCAAGAAGCGTGACCGAGGAACGTTGATACCATGAGCGTTCTTGAAGTGCTTGATAGCAGCTCCCATGGCGGTTTCGAGCTGGATAACGGGGGTACCGTCGTCGGCGATCTTGTTGTTGATGATGATGTCCAACTCCAGGCCCTCCTCCTCCATAACGCGCGTCAAGGCCTACACACGCGGAACGTGCGTTCGTGTCAGAAAACCGGTTTGATTGTAGTACTCCGCTTAATTCGCCGTACCTTAAGGTTGATGTAGATGGAGTTGGTGTTGAAGTACTTGAACTTTCGGACCGACTTGAAGTCCTCGACGTGCTCTGACGGGACTTGAGCGATTTCGAGCAGCCTGACGGTGCCCTCGTAGTTGATGAGGGTACCACCCTTGACGTCGGCCTTGGTCTTGTCGGTCAACTCGGCAAGGAACTCGCATTCCGATTTGACAAGGTGCTGTTAGGGAGACCCGAACATCAGAAGATCATGCCTTTCACCCGCGCGAGAACCCGTTCGTCTCTCACCTTCAAGATCTTGATGTCCACATCGGCACCCAAGTTGTCGACGTTGCTAACGAACATGTACTCCTTACCAGCCTCGATGAGCTTACCCAACAGCCCAGAGTTGCTGATAGCGTCGAAGATGTCACCGTGACCGGGTGGGTACCACTGGCTCTTGTCGGACGTGGCGTTGCGGGGAACGGGGAGGAGAGACTCCTTGCCGACACGCGGGTAACGGGACTGGTTGAAGGTGAGGATCTGGATGTTGTGGTTCGCGTACTTTTGGATGATACGCTGAGTCTCGTCGTCGGTGTTGAACGAGTTCATGAGAATGAAGGGCACGTTGGTCTTGTGGACCTCGTTCAAGTGCTATTCGATCGCGTCCCCCGAATTCAGTTACCGATTGCCATTTTCGGCTGTATGAGCCGAATACGCGAAACAAGAAAGAAACTCACCTCGATTTGTCGAACGGAAAGATCCAAGAACGTCATACCATCACGGACTTCAATGGCCGACTTGGGAGATCCGCTGAGACCCATGGTGGTACCGAGACCACCGTTCAGCTTGAGCACGACCAAGTTCTCGAGGAGCGAGGCGTCGTTGCTGCGACGTACGGTCAGTATCACACGCACAAAAAAGACTCGATTTCCGTAGCTGTGCTACTCACCATTCCGGGAGATCGCTGTAAGAGGGAACGAGCTCAGGAGCGAGAGGCTGGATCTTGTCCCAGTCGCTGCAAGGGGGGATTCGAATGAGCCCGATGCTTGCCGAACGCGTCCAGCATCGAGTGGTAGGAAATTCACGCACATAACCTCGTGTTTAGCCTTTTCCATGAGGTAACGGTTGAAAAGGGAGAAGAAGCTGGCCATCTCGAGTTCGAAAACCTGTTCATGTGCGCAAGGTATAGCGTCCTGTCAGCCGGGGGAAGATCGTTGGGGCGATCGCGGTCACACTAACCTTCTTCTGCAGAGTGTCCTTCATTTCGGCGACCATCTTGTTCAGCGCATTGCGCATGGCCTTGGAAGCGACACCAGTCGTCGCGCTCTTGAAATCCTGGAGGAGGGTAAAGGCATGGGTGTCAGCCGTCGAAGATATTGACGGTGGTACCGTGATGGTCACGAACGATGGCAGAAGCCCCGCGAGCTCTTGGGGACCTGACGCCGGAGGGAGTTGGGACAGAGAGGGAGGGCATGATGAAGAGATGTGGATGGAGGACTTGAGAGGGGATGGGATGAGGAGATGCAGAGGACTGGGGATGGTCGGGAGGAGCGAGTCTATATACGGGCGAAATCCCAACGAACCGTTGACTGGGTCATTCCCCAGGCTAACGCGCACGTTTCGAAGCTCATCGATCCACCCACATCGCTACATCAAGCTCAATCACCACCAGCAGCCACTCAAGCATCATCAAGTTACCGTAATAATAATGTAAACATCGAATCAAAGAACAACTAGAACCGAATCAAATCGAAAGCGAGACGGACAACAGCGAAAATCTAGTAGCGAGAAAGAAGTCGAGAAGATGCAATGCAGGGTGAAAATGAACATCAAGCCATCAAGTCCGATGAAAAAGTCATTGTTACAAGCCCCGTCCGTTACGTCCTTTGCCTGTCTAGAACGTTCATTATCCTGTTGGACGTGATTGACGCGTTAAAATCCCAACAAATGTCTACATATGGACAGAATCGGGATCAGCATTTACCCGAGCGTTGGGGATACCCGCACGCTTACCATCACGTAGCACAAAACTTCCCATCATCAAAACGCACTGGGGCGGGGTCGGGAAAGTCGAGGGGGTACAGGATAGATGTCGAGCGTTGCCATCTTTCGAGGAGGAACTGACGGCATTCCGCTTGCCACTGGAGGAAGGACAGGAGGAAAAGAAACCGCTTGAGCATGATTCGCGATGGCCGGGTACGAAACAACTCCATTCGTCTTGATAGCCTGGGACTGAGCGGAAGATCGGAAGTTTAACTCCGCTCCCCGCTCGTCAAAGACGGGGCCCACTCCCACGTCTGAAGCTGAAAGCCCATTACTCCTCATTTTCTTCGATGCTCGTGAGTAGTCCGTATCATTATCGGATGTGTCCGTAGGATCATTCTCTCGAAGGGTGGAGTCCCTGAATGGCCGTTTGAGTATTCGTAGAGCGGGGACTGGTATCGACTCGCGAATGGTGGCTGACGACAAAGCAGAAGGCTTGATGCGAATCTTGAATGGGCCTTGAGCTTCGCCTTGTCGAGGCGTTTCGGAGCAGAATTGGCGAGCTTTTTCCGCTTCAGGAGTTAGCGAATCTGAAAGTTCCTTGGTTGGTGGTGTTTCTGTAGAAAGTTTGAGCCTAACTCGTCGGATGCGTCCTTCCACACGAGGCGGGTCGGTTGCGGGGGATTCGTCCTTGGAGGTTAAGAAGTCCTCCTGTGCCGCGCTTTGATCAAGCGTCTTCGTTACTGGCGACGGTGGAGGGTCTGTCTAAGATATGATATATCAATGAATACACATACCAACAGCGGCAATCAACCACTCACCAAATCGGATAACTCGGAGGCTAAGGAACCGCTGGAGTGTTTACGGTCCCTGGATGCGGTCTCCTCAACAGCACCTCCCACTTTGGCTCGCGACTTGCCCTTCACGATCTTACTGACCTCCGCCTCCTCCCGGGCCTCCTCCCCTGCATTCGGGCTTGTCTCGGAACCTATCGAGGAGAGACTGGAAAGGCTCGAAGTCCGTGATTTAGGCCCAGAATCAGCTTCGACAGGCTGGCGGATCGAGTTGATATCAGCAGGAGTACACCAAGTCGTGATCGCAGCTCGTACAGTTGGTGGCAAGTCCGAAAGTTCGCTGTCCGAATTGAAGTTATCGGCTTTCCCCTTCGTACTCGTGTCCGGGATTTCTGCTTCCACCGCTGTCGGTCCAGTCTCAATGACTTCGGCCGGCGCATTTTCCAAATCCACCGATGGAGTTGACCTTGACGTTTCACTTTCGGAGACGTCCACAGCTTGCAGATTGAAGAAAGGGCTTGCCGGCGATGCGCTTCCAGGGGATCCTGTTTCAACGACACGAGCGAAGAACAGCGGGTCGTTTGGCGGTAACGGAGTTCGAGCTCGGACCGGATCAAACTCTTCGAAAAGCGCCGATGTATCGGTGTTTCCGTCTGACATATCACTGTCTGGCGGCTGTCGACCTTGTTTCATGATCGTGAAATCTTCGAGGTGTGGCTCATCATCCTCCAATGTCACATCCAGCGTCATGTCTACCAAGTGGCCCGATTTGATTTGAGCGCGGACTTTGAGCAGTTCCTGACCGAGCTTTGTGGTGACGACTGGTGCTGTTTGATTCACTAAGGGAATTGTCCCATCCACTCGGCTCGGAGCGACGACTATACGACCGGAGCGGGAACGCTTCGCTCCAAGCCGCGCATCAGGGGACGGAGGTCCGTGGTGGTGCTTAGGTCGACGAACAATACTGCCATCTGCTTCAGTATGGGATCTCTTCGAACCAAGGTAAGTGATTGGCCCAGCGTTACGCTTCCTTGGGATCGTTGGGGTTGCAGTGGGCGTGACTGAGGCTGATGCTGGAAGTTCTGGCGTTTTGCTTCGCGTTGATGCTAGTTCCGTATCGTCCAAGATGAGATCTGTCGGAGACTGAGGAGTCGATACACCGGAACGCGACGACAGAAGGGGTTCCCCGTCAAGGTCGTCCTCCGAGTTGATAGGAAGAGAGACCCCATCGACGTCCTCGGACTCTTCTGGGAGTAAACTCCGCTTCCCAGACTCTGTACGCGTCCGAAGAAGCGCCACCCGCAATGGGAGCGGAGGTCCTTGAGGGGTTGAAGGACCTTCCATGAGTTCATCGAGTACCGATTCGTCAATCTCCATGTCATCCGAGTCCTCGTCCTCGTCGGATGCACGCGGCAGGCTGATATAACCTCGACGCCTGGCTCGAGCGAAGTACAAGGGATTCGGTGAGCCGGCCAGAGGACCGAATAATGGCGGTGAAGGATCTGATTCGTACTCTGACTCCTCAGAGCTGGACGACTCTTCGCTTTCTTCGGAGCTACTGGTAGCTTCGTCCTCTGCGCTCTCCACATCACTTCCGCCGTCTTTGCCCCGAAGACGAAGCGATCGACGATGGCTGCTCCGACCGCGGGACATTTTCCTTCGTTGACGATCCTCTTCTGACGAGCTGTTGCTGCGACTGCGTCGATGTTGCTTTGCCATCGGTACATCGAGCATACGCCACTCTTTCACGAACGCCGGCTTGGGCGGTTCCGGAGTCGGGGCCCGGGGCTTGATTTCTGACGGAGGTTTGCCTGCCCTGGATGGCCATTTACTGCCATAGATAGTCATGTGGCGGAAACACCTAACGAAAAGCGTTAGTTGAACGATTGGTCGATCTCCATTTATCTCTACTAACCTGAAACATTCCATGTTCTTGAAGTAGTTGCCTTTGGGCACTTCCTTGTTACACGTTTTACATATTTTTACATTTTTCTTCGGTGGTGCCGAGCTTTGAAGGATCGCCGCAGTCGCCTGAGCAGCGGCAATCGCTTGCGCAATCCTTGATCGTAAAGTTCGCTGTGGCTCATCCACCTTAGTGGAATCCGACTTCCCAGTAGGGGTCCCTTCTTTCGACCCATCCGGTTTCTTAGTCGAACTCGAAGTTCTGGGAGGCGACCCGCTTCCTCGAGCTCCACGTCGACCGTCAGCCTTGTCGGGGAGGTCTTGCGACGACAATGGAGGTGTGGGGAGCTGCATCCCCTGCTTCGTCCCAGAGCTAGGCCCGCAAAGGGGTTGTTTTGCCACTAGTCTTTGAGCAATGCGCGAAGAGGATCTGGTCGGGACCGCGTCTTCGTCTTCGTGACCACTCTGACTGGGACCTGGGGTTGGCAAGGCGTGTACTTCGTCTACGATTGGGTGTGCGGATAGCCGGCTTGACCTCCGAGTCGGCGATGGGTTCGGCGAGGTCGACTTTCCCGCCAATCTTGACGTCCCGCCTGTCAGTCCGGTGACCGACTTCGTGCCTTTGGTGGGGGATGCAGTCCGGAACGCACGATCCATCGAACCCGATGAGGCTTGCGAATCACCGCGGGTCAGCGAAGGCCGCACTGACTTGGACTGGGAGGAGTGAGCGCGAAAGCCGCTGGCCGAAGAGGAGGGACCAGCGTGGCGAGTTCTGCTCCGAGAACTGCGAGACGGGCTTCTGGATGTGGAACCGCCAATATCCTCCGTATCATCATCATGCTCGGATGCCACAGCGACGGGGGGACGAATCGCCTTGCGCGAGGCCGTCGGTGTTGTATCGTTGCGGGCATCGGCTGAATCGGCTACGGAGGCTGTTGGTTTTCCCTTTCCCTTATCTCCACCACTGCCCTCCGAGTCCTCATCCTCCTCCGATATGGGCCTTGGTCGATTCGTGTATCCTCCTTTATTACCCTTCTCGCATGTCTCGCACAAGCAATCGCAATTGCCATCTCCAAAGTAGTCTTCTCCGTACCAGCCGGTCACTTCTTCTCCCGGTGCGATGGGACGGACGACGCGGAATGTGATGTATCTACCATCTCGGATGAGTTCACAGTTCGGATTGCAATCATGCTAGTTGAATGCCGGATGGTCAGCGCGATCGTGACATCATTGAGTAAAAAGGATATCGAAATCGGTAATTAAGATGGGAGGCCTACTCACGTTCACAAAGCGGGCAGGCCCAAGGAACAGTTGGCTGCATCGCTTCTGCTTGCTATGAATGACGCTGAAGTCCCGACTGATCCCTGTCTCGCTTTGCCGACGGTCTGTTCGCCTGAGTTCTATAGTGCAGCACGCGGCTCATGAGTAAGTGTAACGTGACACAAGGATCGTCCGTGTAATCCGTACCCTCATCTTCCGCTGCGGTCAGATCGGCCAAAGAGCCTTTCAGTTCCCGAACGGTTTGGCCGACTGATAGGGGAACCGTCGCGAGGACACAGAGCTCCTTCTTGCCGGTCTTCCAGGTGTACCGAGAGGTGCTGGCGATTTCGATGCAACCCGAGGGTAAATAGAGTTCGAGGTAACGTGAGGCATGTCTACGAGTAGAGGAGAATAGACGGGCAGATTGGCTTTGAGTTCGAAGGCGGCCATATGAGACCGAACTCACGTAGCGAAGCAATTGATCTGTTTTTGACCAAAGAACTTGATGTACTGTCGTATGAATGGAAGTCTGTGTTACGACGAATCGGTGTGAGCTGGCAGCGGCTTAGTGTGCCAGAAAGGCAGTGAGATGACCCACTGGAGCAAAGCGTCGACACCTGCTGTCACTTTACTTGACGAAGGGCCGGGACCAGTTTGTGGTATTACATGCTTTAGAGATGCAGGTATGCCTGTGTCAATCGTCCATCCGGGCGGCGAGTCGCTTTAGTGTGGGGAGTCCTCTCACTTTTCGTACGATGTACAAGATATCTTCTGTGTTGAACTTGGGCATCCGTCGCGCGCTATCCATCTTATGCATGCCTAATGGAGCCTCCGGGCCCGTCCCGATGGTATCTACGAGCAAGTGGCTATCGCGCGTTCTGAGTCGCTGTCGTCCGAGTTGCGGTTTGGACCGGCCAAAACATACCTCAGGAGGTCATCATCCCGAGCCAGGTCGCGGGCTACCATCAGTCCTTGAGTGAGACTCCATGTCACAGGCGCCAGGGTTTGCGATTGCGCTGGTTTCATGAGCGTTGCCGTCGCTCAAGACGGCAGTGAGTAGAACCCACGAGGGGAGGAAGGGGAGGGGGGAGAACGAAGTTGGTGGGAGAGAGACGCTTTGGAACCGAACTGAATCGCGCGCGTGTCGTCGCACCAAAGCGCATCCGGCAACTCAGGCTCGCGAGACCATAAAGCCACCTCCCATTCCTCTCAGTCCCTCTGGCGACAATTCTGTACACAGGCAACGTTGGACACAATTCTTTGCTAGAATCTTTGCTAGAATGAACGCGCTCATAATTCACACAAAGAGGTACTTCGAGATCATACAAATGAAATGCAGAAAGCGGATGTGATGTGTACAGAAGCCAGAGCAAGTCGTAACGTCGTCTGTGCTGCCAATATGCAGAAGAAACAAAAAGATCTCTCTTAAGCCTGGTGCTTCTTGCCAGACCTAATCCTCCTCAAGTAGAACTGCAAAAGTACAAGGGTCAATAAATTGCCGTCGAATATCCACGGTATTACTGGGCGTCTCACCTCGAGCTCCTTGCCCTCAAGGATGTAACCATCTGCCCGTCCAGACTGACCAGGTCGGCTGGAGATGAGAGCATATAGACGACCGGCACCGAACTGCGTCTCCAAGAGAGGCTCGATGGCAGCATCTTTGACATACAAAATCACAATTAGACATGTCTCGGGACGTCCAACTAGTTTTTCCTCACCCTTTTGTCGCTGCTCATACAGCTTTGCACGGGCCTTCTCGGCGGGCTTCTTCTCCTTCTGCTCGCCTTCAGCCGGTGCAGCCGCCTTGCTGACCTTCTTCGTCACGGGTACGGCGTACTGTTGCAGTGCGCGTATTAGCCGCCGTCATGCTAATCGTTGTTATGTATCCCTCTACTCACATGTGCTTCGTACCACTGACGGAAAGGGTGCGCATCGATCTGGACGACACAGCTTTTGACGAGGGTGTTGGTGCGGACGAGTTCGTTGTTGGAGGCGTTGTAGACCTGATGGTAGAGAGATGATCACATGAGCCACCAAGATACGTGGTTCTCCAAATGCGAACGCGACATACGACACCGATAATCCTGGCCTTGCGCATGATGTGCTCGGAAGTCCAGGCAAAGTTTCCGTGGTCCAGACGCAGACCTCGGAGCTTCAGGTTGCCTCCACGGGTGCGTACTTTGTGGACACGCTTTGCTCCCAGCTTGGTCATTGCCGGGGGACGAGCGAGCTCGAATCTTCTCTTTTTCCTGTAGTGCGGGCGCTGGGCACCACTAGCCGAACGCTTGTGCCGGGATGAACGAGAGATACCTAGATAAAATAAGGCCGAGTAGCAAGCGAGAGCTTGTCAGCAACATGAAGATCTTCGGTGCGGTATGCGCGGCGTGACTGACCCATGATTGCTTGAGGAGACGCTTGGGGACGACGGCTAGCTTAGACTGAAATCCGTTGATTCTACCTAAGCGTAATCTTCCCACAGTTGCAATTCCGCAAGCCACACCAAGCAGATTAGATCAGCAAAACACATCCGTCGAACGTGAGATTCCCTAGGATAATCGCCTCTCTCCGGTTGGTCGCCGCTCTCAACACTCTCCACTCTCGTTTTCAAAACCGCCGAATATCTTCAAGCGAGCTATGGCTACCTTACACGCTCTAAAATTAGCAACTCGCTCAAGTATGTCTTTGCCTGGATGACCGAGCTGTGTCGTTGTGCGCCAATGCATTCCGGTTTTGACCGTATGCACATTTCCCAGGTTCGCACTTCGTCCCCAGCAGCTCTTCGGTCGGCATCCATGGTATGTGCTCTCTAGCTTGCATGGATGGTAATTTATCTCATAATCTATGGGGCTACCTTAGCCTTCCGACCTGCAGCTTCTCTGAGGAGCCTCCATGTTTCTCGACCTGCGTCTGCCGAAACCGAAAAGATCGACTGGACAGGTCCACCAGCACCTAGCAACCCAGTCTCTGTCCCCAGCCTTGCTCAAAAAGGATCCATTCAGCTGAGAGCTGAGATGCCGAGCAACAAAGTTGGTTAGTAAGACCCAATCTCATCCCAAAGACACGTAGTTCATCCCACCGGGGCCTTGCAGAATATGTTCTCTCGACATTGGACAAGATTGCTAACTGGGCCAGGCAGTCGTCTATGTGGCCAATGACATTCGGTAAGGCTTCCAAAGATGTTGATAGCGTGTACAGACCCTAACAGCAGTACCTTTTTATACAGGTTTGGCTTGCTGTGCCGTTGAGATGATGCACATGGCTGCTGCCCGGTACGATCAGGATCGTCTAGGTGTAGTTTTCCGTGCCAGTCCCCGTCAATCGGATATCATGATTGTCGCGGGCACTCTGACGAACAAAATGGCGCCTGCACTTCGCAAGGTTTACGACCAAATGCCCGAGCCACGTAAGAAACGATTTCCTTATACACGCAATCTGTCATTCTAACTTGCCTTTGCCGTTCAGGATGGGTTATTTCCATGGGCTCTTGCGCTAATGGTGGAGGGTACTACCATTACGCCTACTCCGTCGTCCGTGGATGTGACCGTACGTTCACGCTTTCCTTCCCTTGATCGTATCACGAGGTTAATATAAGTCTGGCCCCAGGTATCGTACCCGTTGATATCTATGTTCCGGGCTGCCCGCCAACGGCCGAGGCTCTCTTGTATGGAATGCTTCAACTGCAGAGGAAGATGCGTCGTAGCCGGAAGAGCATGCTTTGGTGAGTGGCTTCTCGGTTTCCTTTAAGGTCTCTTTTCTCCTTGGCAGTGTCCTGAATGCGGTGTTCGTTCTTTCTTAAGGTACCGCAAGTAAGAGGATCCTATCAATTCATGCCGTAGGACGTCCGGGTCGATTAGTAGCGGCTATGACCTCATTTTCCCGTGTTAGGGAACGGTATTCGTGTAGACCGAGTGCTTCGATAATTATTCCTCGATGTAGTTCTTTTCACTCGGCTCCACCCGTTTTTGCCGTGCAGCATGTTCGTGGTGTGGTCATGAGTGAGGCGCCCACCCTGCCCTGAGGCGTGAGGAATCCACTTGCAAGCCTTCTGAAGGAAGACAACCATCGCCTAGGCCGTCGTTCTTCCCTGTACCAGCGAAAACTCTCCTTTGAACATCAACACGTACCCCCCCATCTTCCCTTCTCGCCGCCATCTCCAACAAGCACACCCGAATGGCGGACGCCGTCACGTACGGCCAGGAAGAGCGCGCGCCGGTACACCTCGAAAATCCCCGTGCAACCATGGGATCCCCGTCATTCGAATCCACAGGACTTGTTCTTCCGAAGGTTCATCTCGGGTCCTTCATGGATGTCGGTGACTATTTCGACAGCTACGGTAGGACACCCAGCGGTGACCAGCGGCCCGGCAGACAACAGTCCAAGACCGACGGTAGCTATGGAGAGCCGTCGTTCTACGGCTTAACGGCGATGTCGGGATCACTGTCGCAGGCGTCTCCTCTGATGAGGGAAAGGTCACTATCGTCGGAAGGCAGGGTCTGGAAGCCGCGTTCAAGTTCCCCTCCTGCAACAACGGTTTTCGCCGCCCCCCAGCAGGGACCGTCCAGTCCACCTCCCAATCCCTCCTCTCCCCTCCTCTCTCCAGCCTCTCCCGACTTACCAAGGCAACCCAGCACACCCCCGACGCAGGACACGGATCCAGCTCCAACGCAGCAATCTCGTTCGACGAGCCCCGCTGATCGTCCTGTTCCGACCGAAGTACCAAACCCCGCGAGAGATTCTCCTTCGCCGAGATCATTGTCGTACCTCCCACCAGGTGCAGCCTCTCCCCAGCACTTCCGGGCCTCGCTATACAATCCTAGCATTGCAACTGGCATGGCAGGTGTCGGCTCCGGCAGTTGGATGACCTCTCCTCCTGTTGCACAAATTCAACAGCGTGGCAGTTCATCTGCATCCCCTCCCCCGGGCCCTGCATCTCTCGCAACGACTGCAGTGGTCCCAACCGGGCGCTCTCAAAATTTTAGTAACGCAAGCTCGCCGACGATGATGAATAGTGCTCAGATGCCTCCAGCAAGAGCTGGACAACCTGTAGACGCGACTTCTTACGTCCCAGCTCAAAATGGGAGGCGGTCCACCGGTCCAGGCCCCTCGTCGCCCTCAGCAACGCGCGACGATGGGCGGATGAACACAGAACTTCCGTATGCATCCAGACAGCAAGTGCCAATTGCTAGTCCTCCGCCTTCTCGATCTCCTCAATCTTTGATGCCCCCTGTCGATCAAAGGCAGCCTCAACCTCAGACTCGCGGAGGTCCTCGTGCAGCGCCCGTGGTGGTTGAGGAAGTTTGCATCGAATGTATGATGCGAGATCGAGACATGGCAGACATCGATGTGACGGGTGAAGGAGTTTGGGAGCGTGATAGCGATGTATGGTACCGAGAGCTCGTTCGGAGAGAAGAGGATGAGGAGATTCGTGCGCGTCTTGAAGGTGTTCCGGTGACCATCCCTGTTTCTTCAAACGGGCGGCCTCGACCAAGAGCTCGAGGGGGTCGGTTAACAGAAGAAAATCTCAAAGTTTGGCTGACCATGGTGTGTTTATTTCCATATTCTTGTCGAGATCGCTCACTCAAATTCACGACCTTGTCAGAACCCGAAAGAGCCCCATGCGCGCTGGCAGACCTTGGAAGCGTATCTCAAGTCGCAGTCTGCTTTACTAGTTGCAGAGGCAGCAGCTCGAGCTCAGGCGCAGAGGGAATCTCGTCTGATGGAAAATCGTGTCAGAGAGAGCTTCTCTCAGATTAGACGGTCTGGATA
>WSUD01000512.1:0-14478 GCA_019633495.1 Tulasnella sp. 427 | reverse complement strand
ATATCGGTCCCATGGCAAATGTCAGCCCTGCCATTCTCGACATGGACAGCCGTTTTCATGACGCAGTTGTTCTGGGCTTCTCGATGCTATGTCCTCTACAATCGCAACAAGATTTTGTTTGGTTGCCTCCTCGTCGGTAAGCGCTCGCTGTGATGTGAGGGTACTAGTCGAACTTGACCACCTCCGAAACTAGGCATGACCGCGACTTGGATAAACTTCATGTTCCAAGCAGCGGTGATATCCGAAGTCCCTTTCAATTACGTCTTAATGGAAAAGCTTTGTAAGTCGAGCCCGATTCTTCCTTGGTCTTGGCAAGTCTTCTAAGTTTTACCCCTGAACGGTCTGATAGGGATGTCCGGTTTACTCTTAAATCTAGGTAAGCGGACGGAAAGACGGGTTTTTACTCGGGGCTCCACCCGGGCAAGAAACTTATCGTTGGTTGTGCCCACCGGATTCTCCAGCCACCGATATGACAATCACCGGTTTTACCCTCTGGAAAATCAGAAACGGAGCCAACTCGTACAGCTCCGCCTCTCGACACGGTCTCAAGCGGCTTCGCAACATCGTCGTTGAAGCCGCCGTTCCTCCGACGCTTTGCGGGCTCCTCAATTTCATTGTTATCTTGGCGCTCGTGAGTAGAGACTTTCCCAACCAAAGGTCGCCTATCTTTGACTTGCGTTGGACGCCGGTTTCCTGTAGGGCCACGAAGGCATGATCCCTATCGGGCTGGTGCTCGTGACTCCGTCGTTATACGTCTGGTCGATGATGTTCACACTAAACTCGTAAGAATCATTTGACGTTCGGCATGCTCCCTCGGGGAATCGCGCTGACGTATCCATTGCCCAGCCGCCCAGCCATCCGACAAGCATTCAACGCCCCCAGAGAGGCGGCGGAAGAAGACCGAACCCTCAGCACCCACTTCCAGTTCGCCGAGCTTCCACCGTCAAAGGTCGAGAGCAGCGACGCGGTACGTTCTCCTCTTCTCGTGGACTGCCGAAGCACGCGCACGCCGTTCTCAACTGCTAATAGGCATCGTGTTTGATCTAGGACACTCAGCTCGCGACCGCCGATCTCGGTTCGATTCCCGAAGGACCCCAGCTAGCCGGGCTTCCCGTGGGCCCCCCGAAAGAAAGCACCGGTGGCGTTCTGACTACCCAAGATTCGCGACATTCCAAGGACCAAGTGAACCTCGTCTGAACCAAGGCCTCATTCACCGAGAATTCCAGGTCCGCAACATGCTACACGGCATCAAATCTGCGTTATCAGTATAATTATATTTACTTCAGCCTCGGTATTTAAGTTTATTGCTTTGTATCATAGGATCTGTGGACGGATACCATCGCTTTTGCTTTTTCATCGTCCCACACTCGGGGCTCCAAGCTGCCTCGGCCGCTCACCCTTGACCGACCCAACCAACCTCGCAATCATCCACACCGGATGAGCGAAATCCGCCATCTTAATGTATTCCAAGCCGAACCCCCACTCTCCATTCTCCCCTTCACACGCGAGCTGTGAATCGGGTGTGCTTTGCGGATTAGTCCTTGGTGTTGAAGCTGCGGTGGTCCTCGTGGTCAACCGACCTCGAGCACAATGAGAAGACGTCTGGGTTTTCCGAAGTCGAGGCATGCCACCCACCGACGAAGAAATAATCATGATCTCGGAGGACGGCGAGAACGAGGCTCCTGTCGCGTGGGCGGCGGTCGGGGAAAAACGAAGAGAGATTCTCGACGGGGTTTTACTCCGGTGCTTGTTGCCATTTGGTCCAAAAGCGGCGTTATTACCGGATTAGGGTAACTCGGTAAATTGGGCAGACGTCCGTCCATTTCTATCCTACAAACTCGTGCATGTTATCTCATCTCTTCTGTCTCTTTCTGCGGCTATTTCGCTTTGACCCTCGGAGCTCGGAGTACCTGGTCTGCCTGCCGCGTCCCCTGTTTCAACTTTCCCGAAAGGCGTTAGAAAGTAAGGCTAAAACGTGAGTTAAGCAGTAGGAAAGCAATACGTCACGTCAATGATTGTACTTGTCGAGGATAGCTGGCACAGGAGCGATATACGAGGTCGGCTTAACCATCCCGGTCAGTCTGCTCGAGTTCGAGGTCGTCAGCTCACAAATTTGAGGTGGGCCGCCGTCTGGGACTCGAAAGGGGGGGGCACCTTGAAGTTTGAGGAGTCCCTCTCTGACCACCCACCAAGTACTACTTACTGCGCAACACCTCTTATTTTCTTACATACTCAACACCTCTTCTTAATACATCCTCAACACCGACATAGACACACAGTAGTATGTGGCGACCACGGCCGGAACACCTCCAAGAAACCCGCGCCATCCCTCATGCTCAAACCGGGCGAAGACCCCGCCTTTTGAAACATTCGGTCAGCTGCACCCGCTACGGTGACTAGGCTGGGTAAGCGAGTCGTAGAATCTTTTCATTTCCCAAATTGACATTTACATCTCACTTTAGCCATGGACGTCGCCATCACGGGGCTCACAGTCTGGAAGTTGAGGCGGCATCATATGGAGTAACTTACAGTCCTAGCACCGACGACGTGCTCAAGCGTCTCCGCAACGTATGTTAGAAGCAGCTGAACCTCCGGCGGTCTTCACCGCTTCTCAACATTGTCACCTACGTAACGATGGTATGTCGGTAACCAACGTGAGACAATCAAGAACTAGAACTGAATGGTGAATGCAGGGTGGTAAAAACCTGATTTCATGTTCTCTGGAGTTCTGTCACCCTGCCTTTACGTCTGCTGGCCGCTGTTTGTTTAGAATGCGGGGGTCCTCGCTCTTTAAACCGTGCTAACGTTGGGTAATTATTGACATATCCGCATATTCAGTCGCTCTGATGTTCGTTGATAATTCTCGCCAAACGACGACACTGACACTCTGAGTACCCCGTTCGGATTTGCTCCTATGGTGGCATCTAAAGCTCAAGACAGACGGTTAGTCGACTGTCGGTTTCCTCTTACTACTTTCTTCCACTCACAAGCGATCATCTCGCGGGATACCTTCAACACCGCGGCCATTTTAACAGCCACAATGCCCGACTCGCTCCCAACGCCACAGAGGCGCTTCGACATTGAACGCTTGGGAAGCGGAGATATATGTCGAGGGTCGAGAAAGAACCCCGATCGCCCGGCCGGATGTGTTGATCCTCCCGCAGGCCGGCGCTTTTAACAACGTCTCAGCTACCGTAGATTAAGACCGCTAGTTTTCCTTGTTCACCAGACATGGTATCATTATTCTCGATTGCTTCACTTGTTGCGTCACTCTATCTATTGCACTACTTGACTTTGTGCACTCCTCTTCCGTTACGTCTCCGAGTCATCGCTTCGTTCATCACTTCGACCGATGTACTTAGTAACTAGTTTCGGGGTCAGGTGGTCCAAGTTCCGCTCAGAGGAGGATGTCCACAGCGCTGGAGGACATATTTGGGAAGACCAGACACTGGATCGAGGAGAAAGTTGGGCCATAAAAAGGGTTCAGGCGCAGGAGCCCGTCTTGAACTGAGCTTTCGGCTTCTTGCAAGAGGTTGTCTATCTCGAGATGAGTGATCGGCGAAAGTTCTTCCAGCTGGTATATGAGGTTGAGATGCTCGAGAACGTCTCCGCAATCGTTACCAAATCTGATGTTGGTGAAGGTTCCGACGGCTAGGGAACGCCGCAGTACATTCCAGTAGACAGGGAACGGCCTCTATTTCCGCTCGGGCCAATTGGAATCCGCCTTTGATCGTTGAACACCCTAAGGTCACTTGGCAGTGCAGTGGAAATAAGTGTTCCTGGGAGTTCCCGGAACGAAGCTCGAGGCTGCCGAGCGTTTCAATCACGGAGGAGGGCTGCCTGCCGATCAGCCAGTTGTCGAAGGCGACTTTGATCACTGCGGCATCGGCATCGCGGATATAGAGCCTGCGGCCCAATGGCGCTTGTAAACGATCGAAAAATCCTCCTGGGTCAAACGGAGCTGAGACTCATTTGAGGTCGAGGCCGAGGTCTTCCAGATCGGGAAGCTGAATCGTCTCGCGTGTGTTTGTCACAGGGTCGTTCTTGCGGATGTGGCACCCTTAGAGACGCAGATTGCGCAGCTGTGGACTAGCCCTTACCATGTTGAAAGTTTCATTTGTGCTTCTGAAGATTAATCCGCTCGTATGAAGCGTTTCTAAGCCTCAGAAGGTGTGCTGGGAACGAAGTTCCGCCATTGAGCAGGGACGGTGCCACTTTCTCGATGAATTGGATGACCTAGCCTTGGGAACGGTCATGCAAGTCGCGGGTATTGAGTTCTATATCAAGGTATTGATTTCCTACCCGCTCTATTGCTGTCTCGATTGCAACCTCTTCCACATCAATGGATATCCTTGTCCAGAGGTGCGGCGAGTTTTGGATAATCTCAACCACCACCGTCTTGCTTCCAATGGGGTCTAAAGCGAGAGGAATTTAAATTCAACGCATAGCCTCTCAGTCAAAATTTTAGCTTGTCCACTTGTCATTCTTGTTTTGTAATGACGGTGAAGCACAGTGTGGGCTGTTGAGCTTCCACGTTTCTCAATATCCGCCCACATCCGCCTTACCCGAACGTCCAAGATCACCACCGCACGACTCGCCGCAATACTGGAATTCCAACTCCGGGAGACAGACTGTCTCATATCCTCGCGAGTCTACTGACGTTGCAAGCATGAGTTACCGGCTGAAGCTTTGCAATCATCCGATTTCGTCATGACATCGGGCTGTGTGCGATTGTTGAGGTTAACGATGGTCCAGATATGTCGCTCAAACTTCGATCTACGTCACGTTCCTCTCAAGAAAGCGGATGCATCGTTGGTCTTCTGTACGTTCAGGACGTGATCGGCCGTTGTGAACTTACTTTACTGTAAGTTAAAGTACCGACAGCAAAGTTTATACTATCCGGACTACCCTTGTCGATAGCACCAGCACGGCACAACACGAGGGCTACTGGGTTGCAAACAAGTTTTCTAAATTTAGAATCGGCTAAAGTTACTCTACAGCTGTAAGATAAACTTGGTAAATAGCGGGAGGGACGAGCCCGCGCGATTCCCAGAAGCTTGCCCTAATCTCAAATCTTCTCCCTCGAAATCGAAAGGCTCGGCCCATCTCATGGTCATCCAGATATATTCAATCCCATTGAACCACATCTAGAGAGACTGGCTTCAGATTTGCGCTTCTCGATGATATACATCAGTTTCCGGATTAGATGTTCAGGGCGTGCGTTGGTCTGATCCGCCGAATACACCGCTATCAGCGTCATTCAGACGAGAATATGCTAGGTAAGTCTATATTAGCACTTACTCAGTGATCACAAAGAATCGTATTCACGAGAAAGGTTTTGTGGTACGTTTCGGCAATGATGGATTTAGTGGAAATCATCGCCGGCCGAACTGTTTCCCGTGCACAACAACTTCCAACGCTTTGAAGAGAGGATTGAAAGTAGATCAGACATTCTAAGAGCCTGCTTTGGCCGGAGGGATGTCGCATTGCTTAGCATCAATGTGGGTGTTGGCCGGCTGACGGACCATTTTAGTCATGTTGCCCACGTCGCAAATGCTCCGCCTTTACACCCGTCTAAGCTCACCTGACCAGGAGCATGACATATTACTACTGCTCCTAAGTGAGGGAGACTCGGAGTCTTGCTCTTGCCGCCAGTTATATTTTCCGTTTTATCTTATTCTTATAGTTTTCCTACCCCCCCCCCCCTTTTTTTTTTAATTTTCGCGCTCATTTACTCTCAAATCAGTCTCTATATTGCTATTTATGCTTGTAACGTCTACATTACTGCATTGTGCGGTGACCTTTAGTGGGGTTCATGTGTAGGGAAGTGAGCATAGTCGAGAGTGTTTTGGCGACGGGAAGTGAATTTAACCGTGGACAATCCGTCTGCCGTAAGCGTGAATGGCGGGGAGTATTCACTTCTCGGAAACTCGGCAGAGCCTACAGCCGTTCCCTGAAGAAACGTGACTTCACTTTCTTGCTACACCCGCACTCACACCCTGTCACACTTGGTGCACCACACAACACCACACACCTTTTTCGCTCTCTGTGATGCCTCGTCCTGTAACTCATGAAATGCGAAAGCGCATCGCTTACTGGAGGTGCGAGAACAAGCTAGATGTAGAGGAGATTGCGGCAGGGGTCAATTGTCCTTGTACAACTGTCTACAAATATGCAACGCGGATACCGATGACGACAGTCAGGATTGAAATACCAGCGGCCGCGTTCAGTCTCGCCTCCTCGATCCATACAAAAGAAAACGCATCGAACGGCTAGTAGAGCAGGAGCATCCCATCTAATTGAGTGAGATCTAGCCCTTCCTTCTACAAGCGGCATTTATCGAGCTCTAATGAAAGTGGTCCCACGCAGGAAACGGTCTCGCCGGCTCGTAATGACGCCCTGCACGCTGCTTAGAGGGTTAATGTAGGTGAACTGCTTTCAGACGGCCCCTAGCTATTGATTAATGCGGTCAGGGCCTGCGCCGTTGCCATAGGCTGAGCCATGAGGCGCAAAATGAACTGATGGGGATGACGACGAGGTCGGGCAACAGCGGCAACAGTGGAGCTGCCAAATTTGAACATGACCTGGTGCTGTCAAGTTTGTGCACACTGATCGCTGTCATACATGTTACCCAGAGCCGTAAATTTGTAGCTTTTTTCTAGCCATACCTGTCTGCTAAGTTGGTTGCAGCCGGGGGAATGGTCGTTTGGGCAGGAGGTGCATCGCGTAAGGGTGGGTAGCAAATATCACGCGGGGGTGAGCCAATGGAGTCCCGACTTTTCAGTGGACGGCTGTAGTGTTGCCGCGAAGTAGTGCCGAAGTGGTCGAAAGAGGTCTCGAACATTTGACTTTGACGGATCCAATGTTTTCGGAGGAGGTCTCGAAGGGCTTGCGGAAGTAAGCGGAAGTATCATTGGATGACTTCCCGTAACTCCAAACCCGAGACAATCCCAGACAATAGCTTTGTTGTGGGCAGGCGGAAGCGAGGCACGGCTGCTGATGTCAGCCGCGAGACCCTAGTTTCAATTGAGTTGGCGTTTGGGATTCGCTCGGCGGGGGGTGCAGACCCCTCGCCGAAACTATCCCAAAGCTATTTCCGCTCTATCACCGTTTTACACCGCGTTCTCAGGCGTTTGGGCTGGGATTGGTTTCGGGTCTCGAGTTACGGGAAGTCATCCATTCCCATCACTCATTTGAGGACACTGCTCCTCCCTTTCACTTACCTAAGAATCTAGCAGGGTTCGGTTTTCCTTACCTGCTCAAATTCCTACGTTTCCTCGTCGTTCGAAGCACAGCTTCACTTCGATTCCACTTCGACCGTTCGAAGTCCGTCGAAACCTGCACTTCGTTTACTTTCGCTTAATTCGACGGCAACGCGAGCAGGGCCTGCACCTTGATCGGCGACCGCAACCGCGCGGAATGAAATTCGCCTTGTTGTGGCTGGATCGGTGCTGGCTGAAAATATGTCTCCGGAATGACGGAGATTAGGTCAAAGCAAGAACGGCTGGGCTAGTATGAATACTTTGTCAATCCTTTCCAAGTCAAAACGTAATATCCGGCTCATGGGTAGGGATAAAGTACGAGGGAAACCCTGCGCGAGACTGGATGACTTTCCGTAACGTAAAAACATTTCCCAACCTTTCCTATACATTTATCGGCAGGGCGCGATCTCGGAGAAGCGCGGCCGTAAGACGGAATTGGTCGTTAGGAAGGTGCATCGAGCTTGGGGAGGGGGGTCTACCCCCCCTCCTAGAGCTCAAATCGACCTAAAACGCTCACAACAAGGGTCTGTTGGCCGCCATCACGGGTCTCTCGCGCCCACAACAACCGAATAGGAAATGATAGGTTAATGCTTTTACGTTACGGGTAGTCATCCACTAACGAACGTCGAGATAAACAGCGGATCGATCGATAGTCCGAGAGCAATCGAGGGCGCGGAAATTGCACATCCAGTCCTTCGGAATCCTGTGGCTTTCCTATCCATCCCTGCAGTCACGGATTGTCCCTGATGGATCTCAATTTATCCCCTTCGGCCACACCTCCTGCATCCATGTTATAGTGTCTGCGAACCACCCATTTGTAACGTCAAAGGCTCTCATCGGGTTCACAATCACTCGCTCTCTACCCCCTCCGCCTCCCTCAGGATTAACAGCAACCAGGACCAGGGAATCTTGGCTTTGGTCTCGTTCGAACGCGATTATAGGAGTCTGAGATGGCCGAATCAGCCGACGGTCGGCCTCGTGTGGTGCGCGACAGATCTGAGCAGATGAAAGCCAACCCAGCTATGTTTCTCGGACCTTGGTATGTTATCTGTTTACTATTTGGACTACAAATCACTCACTGAGCCTTTCACGCGAAGGTTTTTGGGCTTTGTTTCTCTGACGTTCATGATGGTGAGATAGTCGCTAAACCGCAGTCGCCTCCCCTTACCAGCTTTCATACCTCATCTCATTACTTCCGTAGGGTGTTCTATGTACACAGACCACCAGATATTTCTCCACCTTCGGATTTGAGTCATGGAGGCTTTTTGTGCTCGTGACGACATGCTTTATTGTCTCTTGGTAGGCAGCCAAAGCGAATCCACTTCGGCGACGGGGGTCTGAATCGTATAATTCAATTCTTCGCTGCTTGTTCAGGATCCAGTGGGCGCTACTCATGTCTGTGGAGTGGGATAAGTTTGTCACGCAGTTAGTCCCGTCTCTCGATTCCCGAGCCTAACGTGACGGATTCTAACGATATCGTTGACGCTTTGTTAGCTTCGGCGATTGGGAGTGAGCTCAAAGACTTCGATGATTCCACCCATGACCAACCCATACGCGCCTTTTAGGCGGTTCGCATCGGTCCCATGGCAATCCCCAGCCCTGTCAATCTCGGTATGGACCACCGTTTTCACGACCCAGTTGTTCTGGGCGTCTCGATGCTATGTCCTCTATAATCGCAACAAAATTCTGTTTGGGTGTCTCCTCCTCGGTAAGCGCTCGTTATGCTGTGAGGTACTGGTCGAACTTAACCACCTTCGAAACTAGGCATTACCGCAACTTGGGTGACCTTCGTATTCCAAACAGTGGTGTTCTCAGAAGTCCCATTCAACTATGCGGTCATGGCAAAGCTATGCAAGTCGATTCCGATACCTCCTTTCTTCTGGCTAGTCTTCTAATTTGTACCCGTGAACTGTCTTACAGTGATGTCCGGTTTACTCTTAAATCTAGGTAAGCGGAGGGAACGACGGGTTATTTCTCGGGACTCCGCGAGGGCAAGAGACTTATCGTCGGTTGTGCCCGCCGGATTCTGCAGCCACCGATATGGCAATCACGGCCCTCACCCTGTGGAAAATCAGAAACGGAGCCAACTCGTACAGCTCCGCCTCTCAACACGGTCTCAGGCGGCTCCGCAACATCGTCGTTGAAGCCGCCGTTCCTCCAACACTTTGCGGGCTCCTCAATTTCATATTCCTCTTGGCGCTCGTGAGTAGAGGCTTTCCCAATCAAGGTCGCCTATCTTTGACTTGAGTTGGACGCCGGTCTCCTGTAGTATCACAAAAGCATGATCCCTGTCTGTTTGGTGCTCGTGGCCCCGTTGTTCTACGTCTGGTCGATGATGTTCACGTTAAACTCGTAAGAATCATCGATTACTTTCGTCATATCTTCCCCAGAAATTGCGCTGACGTATCCATTACCAGCCGCCCAGCCATCCGACAAGCATTCAACCCCCCCAGGGACGCGGACGAAGACCAAACCCTCAGCACCAACTTCCAGTTCGCCGAGTTTCAACCGTCAAAAGTCGAGAGCAGCGACCCGGTACGTTCTCCTCTTCTCATGGACCGCCGAAGCATGCCGCTTGTTCTCAACTCCCCGTTTCCAACTGCTGGGCGTCGTGTTTGATCTAGGTAACACAGCACGCGACCGCCGATCTCCGTTCGATTCCCGATGTACCTCAGCTAACTAGGCTTTCCGTGAGCTACGCAAAGGAAAGCAACAGTGGCGTTCCGACTACTCGAGACACGCGAGACTCCAAGGACCGATATTCCAAGGACCATATGGACCTCGTCTGAACCAAGGCCTCATTCACCGAGAGTTTCAGGTCCGCAACATGCAGCACCGCATCAGATCTACCTTACCAGTATTTTGTTAAGCTTTAGCCTCGGTATTTAAGTTGATTGCTTTGTAACATAGTATTTGTGGACGGATATTTCGTTGTTTGATTTTCATCGTTTCACACTCGGGGCTCTAACACGGGAAAACGGAATCAGTCTCTTCTGCCCTCGAGACTCTTAGTCTCCTTTTAGTAACCTTTCGGTCTCGAAATCCCCTTTCACGGATTGAAGTAGGTGTTCAGTAGGTTATCAGTTTCACGGGCGCCTAGAGTGAGACTGGAATGATTACTTTGAGTTTCAGCCGTCTGGGACTGATTGTACGGGTGACCGAAGAGTTCTCGCGGTTCAGCACAATTGGATGACATTGACAGCCAAATCCCACAAGCGAAACACCCATTTCCACCTCTGAACAGCATTCGTCCTTTTCTTCCCCTCATGCTTCAATGAGGCAGGCGGTAGGAACTTCGGTCCTCCTCTCCGCCTGTCTCGGCCGCTCGTCCCTGATCAACCTTTCAATCACCCACACCGGATGAGCGAAATTCGCCATCGTAACGTGTTCCAAGCCAAACCCCCACTCTCCATTCTCCCCCTCACCCGCGGGCTGTGAACCGCGTGCGCTTTGCGAATCAGATCTTGGTCTTAAGGCTGCGGCAAGTGCGGGTGGTACTGGTGATCGCACGTAGCCGAGCACAGTGAGAAGACGACGTCTCACATTGGCGTCTGGGTTTCCCGAAGTTGAGGCATGCGGTCGGGAAAAACATTAAGAACAACGATTGGCCAGGGTTTACTCTGGTAGTTATTGCCATTTGATCCAAAAGGAATTACGAAAAAACAAAAACGATGATATCCGTCCGCAAATACTATGTTACAACGCAATCAACTTAGATGCCGAGACTGAAGGGAAGGGAGATACTGATAATATAGGTCTGATGCTGTGTAGCACGTTGCGGACCTGAAATCTCGGTGAATGAAGCCTTGGTTCAGACAAGGTCCACGTGGGATTATCGGTCCTTGGAATCTCGCGTGTCTCCGGTAGTCGGAACGACACCGGTGCTTTCCTTCGCGTAGCTCACGGAAAGCCTGGCTAGCTGAGGTGCTTCGGGAATTGAACCGAGATCGGCGGTCACGAGCTGGGTGTCCTAGATCAAACACGACGCCCAGCAGTTGAGAACGGCGAGCTTAGAACGAGCGGCGTGCTTCGGCAGTCCATGAAAAAGAGGAGAACGTACCGCGTCGACACTGTTAAGTTTGGACAGTTGAAGCGCCGCGAACTGGAAGTTGGTGCTGAGCGTTTGGTCTTCGTCCGCCTCTCTGGGGGCATTGAACGCTTGTCGGATGGCTGGGCGGCTGGCGATGAATCCGTCAGCGCACTTGATGGGGAAGATATGACGAAAGTAATCAATGATTCTTATCCTTACGAGTTTAACGTGAACATCATCGACCAGACGTAGAACGACGGGACCACGAGCACGAGCCCGATGGAGATCATGCCTGCCTCGCCCTACAGGAGACCGGCGGCCAACGTGAGCGAAGGATTGACGACTTTGGCTGGGAAAGCCTCTACTCACGAGCGCCAAGAATAAACTGAAGTTGAGGAGCCCGCACAGCGTCGGAGGAACGGCGGCTTCGACAACGATGTTGCGGAGCCGCTTGAGACCGTGTTGAGAGGCGGAGCTGTACGAGTTGGCTCTTTTTCTAAGTTTCCACAGGGTGAGGGCCGTGACCGCCAATTCGGTGGCTGGAGAAAGCGTCGGGCAAACCCAGCGATAAGTTTCTTGCCCTTGTGGAGCCCCGGGAAAAACCTCGTGGTTCCGTCCACTGACCTAGATTTAAAATCATACCGGATATCGCTATAAGAACGTTCACGAGTACCAATTAGAAGAACAATCAGACGAAAGGAAGTATCGAACTCGACTTGCATAGCTTTTCTATTACCACCAAGTTGAGAGGGACTTCCGATACCACCACTGCTTGCCAAGTGAAGTTCACCCAAGTCGCGGTAATGCCTCGTTTCGAAGGTCGTCAAGTTGACCAGTACCTCACATGATAGAGAGCGCTTACCGACAAGGAGGCACCCAAACAAAATTTTGTTGCGATTGTAGAGGATGTAGCATCGCGATGCCCAAAACAATTGGGTCATGAAAATAATTGTCCATGTCGAGATTGAAAGCGCCGACGATTGCCATGGGACCGATGCGAACCGCCTAAAACGTGCGCGTGAGTTGGTCATGGATGGAACCATCGAAGTCTTTGAGCTCACTCCCAATCGCCGAAGCTAATAAATCGTCAACCGTATCATTAGAATCTGTCACGTTAGGCTCAGGAATCGATAGACGGGACTCACTGCGTGACAAACCTATCCCACTCCACAGACATGAGTACCGCCCATTGGGTACTAAACAAGCAGCGCAAAATCGAATCTATGCTTCAGACCGCCTGTCGCCGAAGTGGATTCGCTTTGGCTGCCTACCAAGAGACAATAACGCATGCTGTCACCAGCAAGAAAAGTCTCCACGACTCAAATCCGAAGGTGGAGAAATATCTGGTGGTCTGTGTACAGAGAATACCCTATGGAAGTGATGAGATGAGGAAAAAAAAACCTGTTAAGGATAGGAGGCTGCGGCTTAGCGACATTCTCACCATCATGAATGTCAGAGAAACAAAACCCAACAACCTTTTCGGCAAAGGCTCAGTGAGTGATTTGTAGTCCGAATGGTAAACAGATAACATACCAAGGTCCGAGAAACATCGCTGGGTTGGCTTTCATCTGCTCGCCGTTGCCGAGCTGAGGCTGACCGTCGGCTGATTTGGCCATCTCCTACTGCTCCTATAATCAAGTTTGGACGAGGAGACCAAAGGCGAGATTCTCCGGTCCTGGTTGTTGTTAATCCCGAGGGAGGCGGAGGCGGTAGAGAGCGAGTGGTTGTGAATCCGAAGACAGCTGTTGAGCTTGCAAATGGGTGGCCTGTAAGCACTGAAACATGCATGGAGCAAGTGTGACTGAAGAGGGTGGAGTTAGATCCATCAGTGACAGTCCGTGACCTCAGGGTAGACTAAACACTTGCAAGCCACAGCGCTCCGAGAAACTGGGTCCCCAGTCCCCGCGTCTTCGATTGGACTCATGACTACTGATCGATCCTCTATCTCGACGTTCCTCAGTCTTGAGCAGGGTTTCCCTCCTAACTTATCAGTACCTAAGTCTGGTTTGTGACTTGGAGATGATTAGCAAAGTCCTATACTGGCTCATTCCCTGGGACATTAGTAGCCCCGCACCGACAAGGCGAGTTTCATTCCGCGCGGTTACGGTCGCCGGTCAAGGGACAGACCCTGCCCACTTTCCGAGAAGTGTGCTCGCCGGCTTTCAAAGACTTCAATGCAATCATAAAGAATGTCTCATTCTCAATCGCCGATCGCGTCCTGAACGTACAGAAGACCAACGACGCATCCCTTTCTTGAGAAGAACGCGACAACCCTCGTTAACCTCAGCAAAAGCACACAGCCCGGCGTCATGACGAAATTGAAAGAGACCAAAGCTTCAGCTGGGGTCTCATGCTTGCAACGTCAGTAGACTCGGGAGGATATAAGACAATCTATCCCTCGGGGTTAAAATTTCAAGTATTGTGGTCAGTCTTCCGGTAGTGATCTTGGACGTTCGGGTACAGCAAAGCGGATGTAGGCGGATATTGCGAAAACGCGGAGGTTCAACGGCCCACACTGTGCTTCACTGCCGTCGCGAAACAAGCACGACAAATGGTCAAGCTAAAACGGTGGTGGTTGAATTCTCCGAGACTCCCCGGGGCTCTAGTGCACCTCCGGCACATCAGCTGCATCTCGAGCTTCTTCTCTGCATCCTTGAGGACGCACGTCGGCTCTACAAATCGGTTAAAGACTATCATCGCGGACACTACACACTCTCCAGAGTCTGTGCACGTTGGGATCACATTATCCAAAACCCGCCGCACCTCTGGACCTGGATATCCCTTGATTAGGAAGAGGCCGCAATCGCGACAGCGATAGAGCGGGCAATCAATATTCGACATAGAACTCGATACCCGCGACCTGCATGAAAGTTATCAAACCGAGGTTATCCAATTCCTCGAGATAGTGGACACTGTCCCTGCTCAATGGCGGAGCCTCGTTCGGCAGTGGAACAACAACGGGGATCCTTCTGCGGATTCGACCAAGTCCATTCTGCAGCTACCAGCCCCGAAGCTGCACAACCTGGCTTTGAAAGGCCACGGATCGATCTTCGACAACATATAGCTCTTCGGTGGGACATGTCCTGAGCCGAGAGATATTCGAGTTGACTACGTCGTGTGCAAGTGGTCCCAGCACGCCTTCCAAGGCTTAGAAACCCTTCGTTTGAGCGGCGTAATAGTCCGACT
>WSUD01000511.1:0-14511 GCA_019633495.1 Tulasnella sp. 427 | reverse complement strand
AACTTGACCGTACCTGGCTCAGACCAATCGGGTGAGCCATCTCGGCCAGGTACTCCACTTGCCACAGTTGTCAACGGGAAATCATCAGCGAGCGGGACGAGTACGCCCAACTCGAAGGACAAGTCATCGAACGTCTACTTTGACTGTTTGAAGTGCGGACATGCGGTGAGCTGCTTCCCGTTGCTCTACGATTGCCCGAATTGACCGACGACTATCAACCATAGGTTGCGTCCAACCGCTATGCTCCACATCTGGAGCGATGTATGGGTCTCAACGGGAATACTTCTCGAAGGACTGCCGTCTCCCGAACCTCAACCAAAACAAAGTTAGTGTCCCCGCAGTTTGCGCCAAAACATTCATACTGACCCAATGACAGACTGGACAACACGCTATCTCGCTCAAATACACCGCAGCTCCTGGTGAATGGAGATGATCCTCCTCCTCCACCGGCTCCAGCACCTGCTCGCAAAGGACGGCCACCGAAGAACGCCGGCGCCACTCCAGCGAAACCCAAAAAAGGCAAAGGTAGGACCTCAGCTGCTAATATGATGTTGAGAAATTGATTCATGAATGTTTCTGGCTAACAGCGAATGCCCACTCCGCTACACCGGAAGGTCATGGGCCAGGGAAACGAGTAAGTCACAGCGGACGGGATGCCTTCGTTTCAATTTATGCTCAGTTCGAATTCCCTTGCTCCATTCAGCCCGCTTCTCCAACACCAACACCACCAAAGCCTGGGAAGAAGCTCAAATCTGAAGTTCCGTCTCCAAGCTTATCCTCCAAGACTGTAAGCTCGCCTGTGATCTTGACTTTTAACTGATGAAGACCCGCTAACGAGGTGTCCTTTCCCTGAAAGCTCCCTAATGGCACTATTCCAATACCTTCTCCAGCCCATAAGAAGACCAACCCGAAAGTGCCATCACGATTACGCGGTTCACCAACGTCTGCGCCGTCAGCTTCGAGGGCTGGAGCTTCTTCGACTTCCCCGTCCACGATGGATATGGACCTCGACTTAGAAGCTGACGCCTCTCCGCAGTCTCCGACACCAAGCGGCACATCAGAATCTTTCAAGTTCGGGTCTGGATCCTACGGTGACCGTGGAGGTAGTACTGGTCTTAAGACTGTCCCGGGCTTTGGTACGTCACAACTTCGTGATATCTCTGGGAGGCTCGTGAAACTAACACCCATCATCTCCCTTTTTTCCTTTAAAGCCCATCCAAGACCGATGATGTCGGTAACAGCACATAATGATCCCGATTTTGTTGGTAAGCCGGCATGCGACCACTTTCTGGCTGTTTGCCCAACCTGACATCCCTCCTTTTCAGACCTCGATGCCGATGATCAAGCAGATACAGATTCGGGTGACGATGACGACGACGACGATTGAAGCCCCAGATCCTCATTGTCAAACGCCATTCATGAAAGTGTGCAACTGTATTTAACCATCGCTTTCTGTCCCTCCGCATGCCTTATTTTATCGTTCTTCGGTCTACATACGCATTTAGTTCACTTGAAAGCATTGGCGTGCAGTCAACTTGATGTCTCGAGTTCCTGAAACCAAGAACGGGCAATCCCGAACAACGACCGTGGGACGCCATCACCTGGCCAAGCAAACGGACTTCTCACCGATCCCTTCCATTGGAGCACGCTTTGCTTTAACTTCCTCTCCATGCAATCATAAGGCATCTCCTAAGACGCTTAAATATCCCTTTCCCTGACCCGGGCTACGACTTGTGATCGTTACTCCCTTTTTTCCACCTCCCCGGATGTCGACCACCTCCACCAAGACTACTGCCGGCGTGAACATGAAACTTTCACAGGAGCCCCGCGCTGTGAAAGCGTGGCCTGGAGGGATTCCGAATGCTCAAACAGTGTATGTTCACCCTGACCGCGATGTTGAATTGTTGGTGGCTTACATGCCTTACCCGCACTGGCAGAATGGAAAACACTCCGGGCATGGCATACACGCCAGTCTTGATCATGCAAGGCTTAACTATCTTGATCAACAAGCTACCGGCTACGCAGCGGCTCTACGAGAGGATGAACGCCACGTACTCGGCAGAGATGATCCACATATTTGGATCTTTGATCATCACCACGGCGGTCTACTGGGCTCTTGGTCTGCTGTTCATGTTCGCCGACTTGACTGAGCGACCGAAGTGGTTGCTCAAGTATAAAGTTCAGCCATGGAAGAGGGTCGGTCCCAAGGAATACGCCAAGATCTGTGCCATCGTCTTGAGAAATCAGATCTTCGTCAACATTCCGCTCAGCGTAGTAATGGGCAAATACATCGCACCCTTCCGTGGAATGAGAACCAATCTGCCCCTTCCTGGCGTGCTCGAAACTGTGGGGACGTGGTGGTTCTGCTTATGGTGCACAGAGGTGAGTACCTTCCACCTAGGTAAAGTGACCTTGGACGATGACACTTGGTTATTTCATGGAAGATTGGGTTCTTTTACGTGCATCGGCTTTTCCACTCCCCAAGATTCTACGCCACATTCCATAAGAAGCATCATGTACGTCTCGAAAGATCAAATCAACCTCCCTTCGCTTACCATTCGGCTTCCGTAGGAGTATACCGCCCCAGTTGCTTTGGCATCCACTTATTGCACGATGACAGAGCATGCATTGTCGAATTTGATGCCGGTTATTCTTGGTAGGCCGTTAACGTGATTTTGTCTCAGGCAAGTGTCAGGGCTCGCTGACCGAAAATCTACCGAGCAGGTCTGTGTATTCTTGGTTCTCACTGGTCCATGAGTGAGTAACGGAGTAGGCTTCTGTCGATTCATAGTCTAACTCGGCTGCTTTAACAGTTGTCATGTACTTCTGTGACTTGGAGATTGGAACCCTTTGCACGCATTCGGGGTACAACATCGTAAGCACGCTGACCACCTCATACAAGCTGCGTCTCACTTTATCGCCTGATGTTACCTGCAGCCGTATTGCCACAGAGCGTTGACTCACGATTATCACCATTATGCCTTCAATGAGAACTTCGGGTGAGATTATCACTGCAGTTGATACACTGAGATGGAGGACTGAAGTTAGATGCTTTCCGTCAGCCCAATCGGCGTTCTTGATGCTTTTTACGGCACCTCCAACAACTTCAAGAGGATCATGAAGGAGGCCCAAGCCAGACATAATGGAGATTACGACAAGGCTTCTCAGGACGTTCTAGCCCAGCTTGCACAATGGGAGGTCGAAAAGGAGGAACGAGAGAAAAAGGCAATCTATGGAGAGAGCTGATGATCCCGATGTGATTTTCCATATGATCAATCTAGCACGATGACTTATTGCCGATAATCCACGGAATGGTTACCCGCCAGGTATGATCTGTAAAGCCTATTTACAAGGCTCTAAGAATAACATCATACCCTCCACTATTTCTCGGGGAAGAGTATTCAGTTTGTCGAAGTCCATCGCTCCTTCCCCAGTACCAGCCGCCCGTAGACAATGCAGACCAAGTTGGACCGACCGACTTTTCGAGACGACATCAAAGGTTCTGGCAAACATCTCTGTGCTTACAATGAGCTCCCGACCATGAGCGATAATAAACCTTCTTTTGAAGTGGTTGGTCACGGTCCCTGCGTACGTGGCCAGATAGGCAGTCGCCAGCTTCGCCACAGCTTTCTGAACCGCCGCCGTAACTTCCCGGGACGGTTCGTCCCAAAGCAAGCAGAGGTGAAGGTGGCCAACTGCAAGAATAAAACGACTTAGCTTGTTTCAGCTCTACCATGAGGCGAGAGAGGTAGTTGGAGGGCGCACCATAGAGGCCTAATTCACATCCGGGATCTGAGAGCCCAAAGTGCTCCCAATCTATGAGACCAAGTTCTCCCGTTAAGAGAACTGGAGTGTTTCCCGGCCAGAAATCTACCATTCCAAGGCACCGGTCCTGATTTGTATCTGGACTTAGAACGTCCCGTAACCGATCGAGGAGTAGCTGCGTGTCGGCGGGATCCTTTTGCCAGTCGGAGGACACTTCTTGAACGATTCGTGCGGAGTCCAAGGTCAGGAACTCCATCAAGTGCTGGGAGTCTGCGAGTGCGGAAGTGATTTCCGATCCAGGATTCTGGGTAGCAGAATACAGACCTATGATGAAGGTCCCGAGCGATTCCGCGAGGTCCTCGATTTTGGATAGTGAAAGGTCTCCCGAAAGGATGCAGTCCGTAAGGGTCTTGCCGTCCCCTATATCCGTCATCCAAAGTACATTGTGCTCCGTATCGTGAAACACCAACCGCGGTATCTTGAGATTGGGTACCCTCACCAAGGCTTCTGCCACCCCTGTTACGGAGGGGTCGATGCCTTGCAAGATCCTTAGAGCGCGAGCCTCGATAGCCTGCCTCTTCATGGGAACGGTCTGAGAGGGGAAGGAGTGCATGTATGGTGTTGCTTGCTTGAGAATGACGGTGTGTAGTGCCATCGGGAAGTTGAAGCGAGTCGGAAAAGTCGGAGGACTGGAGAAGAGTACTCTTGCAGTAAGGTTCGTGAAACCTCCAGATAGTACTTGTACGTGGACATCACTAGCCGAAATGGATAAGATCTGGGTCAAGTAAAGTGCGAAGTCAAAGGTGGTGGTTGAGCTTGCCATGTGTTTTGACCCGAGTTGCTGACGCGAGAAATCGAGACTTGCCAGTGATGGCAACCAGCGATAACGAACATCCAGCATCCAGAGACAAAGCGTGTTACACACAAGGCTCCTTAATCTCTAAGTATCAACCCGCGTAAATCTTTTTGGGTCGTCGTCTCTTTGTCGAGACCTGTCCAAGAGCGAAGAGCACTGTACAAACTGCAACCGAAGAAAAAAAGAATAGAAAATCTGGTAGTTTAACGCGGGTCCTGGCCACAAGATCTCGACGACAGGCACTTGACCAGAATGTCACCTTATCACGGTCACAGATATGCAAATATGTTACAAATAAGAGAATACACGACCCAAAGCATTGTTAATGGATAGCATAGCGGTAAACGGGTACCAAACGTGCCGTTAGAGGTGCTCTTTAGAGGTTGGCGACGCGAACTCCACCATAGTCCGATAAATCAAATCCATGTGATGATCCCATTGTGTTCATGAACATTTGTGATTTTGGAACCTCTAGTTTCTCGCTAACGGCTTCCACGAGCTGAAACATAGAGCAATGTCAAGACCCTGCACATCCGTCTCAGGCTTGGTAACCTCTTACAGTGGGATTGAATTTGCCTTTCAGGAATATAAGGTCGATTGTAATACCCTGCATACGTGTCAGCGTGCAAATCATTAGTGCAGCTTATGTTCGGGGTTCAAATGACCTACTGGGAAGGCTTCATCAAGAATTCGGCTGTTGGCTTCCATCTCCGAAGGAATATCCAGTGCATTCTCGTAAGCGTGAAGGAATATAATCCTTGAAGTCATTTCATTCTTCCGGACATAAAGAATTGCCTCGACAAGATTGTAGATCTAGTCAAATGATCGTTAGCAATCCGTTTGGCCTGAACAACGATTCAACTTACATCATCTCCCTTCACCCAAAGACAAACTGGACGCTTCTGCAGCCGCACCATCCATCGGACAATGCCCGACTCCCAGCCTTTAGTCCATTTCCACCTTTGTAGGACAGGATTTTGATCGTAAAGCCACATCGCGATTCGAGCCAGCTTAACACGCGACCGGAGGCCGACTAGAGTACCCAGGACAACAATGAAGTAGGCTAAGAACAGCCCGAGTATTTTCGGCCTAATTCCAACGGAATATGTTAGGCAAGCTTTTTGAGAGGATATTGGGGCCATACGTTGGAATGATGTTACCGGCAAGGACGACCACCATTGTAATAAACGCGAAAACTGTTCCACCGAAATTCGCTTGATAATTGCGAGGTAGCCGATGTCTGTCAAACTTTAGCAGAATAGCTGACACAGAGTACTGGATATCAATGTGAGTGTCTGATGGGCTAATTGTCGTAGGCGTGGCTTGCTTACCAACAGCAAAACGGTCGGGAACGTCACGGCGAAGACGGAAGAGATCGTAGAGAGGTTGAAGCCGGAGGACGCATACAAGAGAACGGCTATGATGAAGAAAAGCATAATCGACCAATGCGCACCGCCTGTTGGAAGGGTTTGAAAGAAAGCGGAAGGAATCACGCGATCTCTGCCGAAGAATAGTCAGCAAGGTTCAAGTCCAGGAAGTAAATGCTCTTACCGAGCAAGTTGTTGGAGCATGGATGACATCGCTATCATCCCTAGGAGTACACCTCCTCCTCCAATTACCAACATGCAGTCCACCACAACCAATGTCCTCAGCCATTTGCCTGCGACTCGCTCAGCGAGCAAAGACAAGATATTCCCTCCGCTCAGAATGTCCGATGTTGGAAGAATGGCGTAGACTAGGAGCATGAGCGGAGCGTTTAAAGAAATGACTGTGTAGATGCATATGTCGAGCGTTACTGGGTATGAAGCGGGCTTAATATTTTCAATGTAAGTCGGAAGTGTTTCGAAGCCTGTCCCGAGAGCAAGTTAGCAGGATCAAGCCTTTCAGGTCTGGCCGATCAGTCCTACCTGTGACACCTAAGAAAGCTATACAGATCCCGTAGAAGATTGACTTGGCCACGGCTGAACTACCTTGCGGCCGGAGCTCCCAATTTGCTTTGAGTGTCTCCGACCCGTGCCTCGCCCATGTAACCGCTGCAGCAACCATAAGAATCGTCATGGTGGCAAGCTGAGAGTGTAATTGGTCAGATGTGACTACAGGAACACGATAGGATTCAGCGTATCAGCTTACATGGATGGTTGTGAATGATGCAGCCAGGGTGCTGCTACCACGGAGATTAAAGAGCCCAACCATCGCTAGTAGGGCTAGGATGCCGAGAGCCACGGCAGATTCCTTAATTCCAGATAAAACGCCACCAAACTCCCCAGAAAGGTACGCAGATGCTGTCGCGGCAGATACACTGGCCGTCGCCACACCATCGAGGAAGATAGCTGCAGCACCGACAAGCCCCATAGTCTTCCCGCTACATTGGAGTAGGTAAGAGTAAATGGCACCATTCATTCGGATAGCCGAACCGAGTTCGCGGAGGATGGGACGGAAAAGGAAGAGAATGAGGCAAGCAACTAGCAAGGCGAGAGGAGAGAAGATGCCCGCTGCGACTGCCACGGCAGGGAAGGCATAAAAGACGGATCCATACATGCCATTCCTTCAAGCGATTGAGAAAGGAAGTCAGCATTCTGGATATGCGGACTTGGAGGCCTCAGCGCACCCGGCTATCGAGCTAGCACGCAAAGCATCCAAGAGAATCGGCTTCTCTGCAAGACGACGCGATGCAAGTTCTAGGTCTTGAGGCGTCAATTCGACGTATGATGTAGAGCCCCATCCCTAGCGTGAGGGGCGGTTAGTGTTTTCGGTGCCACTTAGTCTGTCATGTGACCTACTGCGAATTCCCATAAGTTGTCCAAATTCGGAAAACGGGTAGGAATGTTAGGAATTTTGAGAGTATGAGGTTGATTGTTTCGTTGACGTCGTATAATCTGCGATGCAGGCTTAGTGTATAGAGTTCCCTTTGGATGAAACTAGACGTGCTCACGGTTTCGAATTCGCTTTGAGCGAAGGATGGTGGGGGAGCATGTAATGGATCAGGGTCTTCGACTAGTGTAAAGCTGTGAGAGAAGTTTCTAGATAAAGCAGCAGGACATACCGTCTTGTTCCGTTAGATACGGTCTTCGATGAAAAAGGGTCCTACTGGGGCGAGGAGAGAGCGGAGCAGGCAGGGGGGGAACATCGTCGCCTTCATCTTCATCGTTGACCGTGTTTGTGTGGTGTACGGCCTTCTCTTCTCCGTCTGAGTTGGTGTCTTTCATGAGCAGTCCGATCAAGAGGAGTAAAGGTCAAAGCTGCTCAGGTCTCGCCGAGTGGCTGGTCCAAGTTGGCAGAAAGGGGCTGCTTGCCTCAGTTTGCCCCTCCTCGAGTCGAGCCTTTTACGCCACCTCGCCGGGAGTCGTCCAAGCCTTCCTCAGGGAAGCAGCAAGCCTGATCCATCGTAGTCACCATCTGGGGTTAAACCACATCATAATGTCCCAGTTGACTAAGCGAGAAAAGACGAAGAATCGGTATCGCGTACGGTAGTCTCATGAGCAAAACCTTCTGCCAGGACTGACTCACTCTGGTATCAAGGCTTTAGCAAGGAAAGGCGATCGCCTAGAGGGTCCCGGCATATGGTGCACATGCCCTATGGGTAAAGAAAAGCAGGTTATAGGAGAATTGCATGATGTTCTTGAATCGGTGTGTTAGCTTCCCGTCTCACCGGAATTGACAGCCTTGGTATACTTATCGGTGTCTTCGACGGTAGTAGCTTGCAGAGGAGCTCTGGCCAAAAGCAGTGCAACCTATCAAGAATGATGCTGGGTCGAGTGACGAGGATATAGATGATGAGGACTTCGAGAAGGCCCTCGCGAACGAGTTGTCTGCTATGAAGAAACCAAAGACAAACGAGAGGCGACTAAGTACGCATCCATGTTTACATCCTAAAGGCTCTGACCGACCGATAGAAACCTGTAGAAAATATTTTCATCGATACGAAATGCCGTAAGGGTCGTTCCCTCTGCCAGACGAACTACTGTCTCATACTCGTCGACAAGTCACGTTCATCTCATGCAGAGCACCGCTCGATCCTGTCAGACTTACTTTGGCATATTTTGAAGAAATCGAAAGAACTAACCGCGCCCGGACCCGGTACAATTTAGCCAATTGCGTCCAACCGGTAACTGACTTTTGATACTACAGGACCGTCCTTCGTCTCTCACCTGTAACCGCAACGTGTACTGCCAACCCAAATGAAATAGTCTCTCTAGCAACGCGCATATTCAAATCGGTCTTCGAAGATGGATCTCAACGTCGATATCGCGTAAGAAAACACTCTTCTATCTTGGGTGTTTTATGTCTAACGGGTCGATCATAGTATAAGATACAAACTCGTATACGAAACAACACGAAGGTCACTTCTGAAGCTCTAGTGCCCGAAGTGGCAAAGTGCGTGCCGAAAGAATCCGGTCACGTAGTCGACTTACAGAATCCTGAGATGGTGGTCCTAATCGAAATATATCAGGTATGTTTCACCCTTCTTCGCAACATTGATGTCTGGCCCTAACGCCCAAGTTTTTCTCCAGGCCGTCTGTGGTATTAGCGTCGTGCCGCATTGGCTAAAATACAAGCGTTTCAACGTTGTTGAATACGCGCAATCACTTAACCGAGCTGAACAAAACGCTGAGATAAGCTAGATACTCGACATGTAGCGCGCCTGTTGTAGAGAATTACTCGTCTAATTGGGTGGAGATTGATCTGTTGTCTCTGGAAAGTGGACCCTGAGGGGCGGCAAACTCGTGCAAGCCGTTCCTCCTCGCGATTCATTGCAGCTTCAACTGACGACCAACAGACCTCACCAACACCGATTGCTACCGTTTCGACCGCAAATTCTGCAATATGGCATATCAAGCTGAGGGCGCCGACACGATCGACAGCATGCTCGACCTCATGCGGCGCTTGCCTCCAACTAGGATTGAGGAGAATGTCTTTGCCCTAACGCAGCTAGTGCCCGATGCCGCGGACGAGTTCTTGGGGAGTGTCGATCAGCCGCTGAAAACTAAGATGGACAAAGCAACAGGCAGGGAGTATCTTACGTGTGATTATAACCGCGATGGAGATAGTTATCGGTGAGTCGAGTGCAAAGCATACTGCGGGTCAGGGGCGTTGACGACTATAGGCCATGTAACCTTTTCCATACACTCGACGTCTTGTAGATCGCCATGGTCCAACGAATATGACCCCCCGCTAGAGGATGGAACTGTTCCTTCGACCAAGTTGCGAAAACTTGAAATCCAAGCGAATGACGCGTTCGATTCCTACCGTGAAATGTAAGTTTACAATTTAGTCCAATCCGAGCTATGAAGGCTCATTTGAGACATGGGATATAATTAGGTACTATGAAGGAGGTGTCTCTTCAGTGTTCCTGTGGGACCTTGATGACGGAGGGTTTGCCGGTGTCGTCCTGCTGAAGAAAAGTCAGTCGCGCCTAAACGCTTGTCGCGCAGATGGTCGTTCCTGACATTCGATGCCTACATTTTCACTCCATAAGATCTGAAACCTCAGTCAGCTGCTGCCGCATCTGGCTCATGGGACTCGATTCACGTTTTTGAGACGGCTGAGCGGGGTCGACATGCGCACTACAAGCTCACAAGCACGGTGATGCTTCAAATGGTTGCGGGTAAAAGCACCGGCGAGGGCGAGTCTAAGAAGGCTGGAGAATGGTCCAAGACCGCTGAGGACAACGTTGACTTGAGTGGAAGCATGACCAGACAGGTTCGTATTGGGTCTTAGGAAAGGTTGATACAATCTTGACATTTCAACACCCTTTTAAACTCTAGGCCGAAGCGGACGCCCCTATCTCAGATCAGTCCTCACATATCGTCAACGTCGGCCGCATGATTGAGGATATGGAAATCAAAATGCGTAACCTATTGCAAGAGGTGTACTTCGGCAAAACGAGGGACATCGTCTTCGAACTCAGGAGTGTTGATAGCCTAGAGAAGCAGCGGAGGCAAAGGGATTTGCAGAAGGAGCTGGTTGGAATGATGAGTCGTAACAAGTCGTCATGACGTCTAAGATCTGTTTGTTGGCGAAATAGAGGTTTGAAACGTTGCAATGCTGACTATATGCCGCCGCTCATTCGAGTGGGCCCGGAGAGGCATATTATACATCACCAAATCTGAACATAAATACAGTTTAGGTATTCAAACCGACATCGACTCGAGCGATGGCGAGCGCAAGTTACGTTCCGCCTCCCAAACCCCCTTCCATTTTACCGAGTTCGCGGTCAATTTCTGAAGAGGCTGGAGCATCCACATGGCACACTCTACAGTGGTACCCGGAGTGACCAGCCGCTTCATGATGGTGCCGATGGTCGGCAACGCTTGAGGCGTTGCAATCCTGAGGCATGAGATTCGTTTGAGATCTGTAAAAGGCTTGGGAATGGCGCATTCCGAGTCGAGATCCTCGTCAACAGTTATTTCAACATATATCTCCTGCAGGGTAGGCGGGAAGTGCTCTGCAATCGTCACAAACCATGAAAGCGGGATCCAAGATTGTGGCAGTTCCAGCTTTACAAGGGATCGCCATCCTTCTCCCATCAGAACAATGTCTTTCTCCAGTAGTTCCATATCGGGACATTCCAAGCAGATTTTCTTCAATCCCTCGAGCTTGGTAAGAGGTCGGAAGCAGTAAAATCCAAAATCCCGCGGACCGAACGTGACGCAAAAGCGGATTTCTTCTAGGCTCGTGCAGTGTGCGGCTAGCGTTTCGTTGAAGTCGTGAAACTCTTCGCTTGTATGATGGCCGACGCCGGAGAACTTGAGTTGCAGGTCGACGAGATTGGGAAGTCGCGAGACCGACTGTAATAACGGCTCGTCGAGGTCGAACACTTGGTAAGCGAAGGATTGTAGGGACTCCGATTGACAACGTAGAACTTCACAAACGGCGGCAGTTAACCACTTTGACGAGTCGAGCCAATTCGTACGGAGATGCTGAAGCTTCAAACCGGGCAACAAGGCAAGGTGCCGCAGCACGACCCGCGCGCCCGTCACGCTCCTGGAGTCCTCTCCGTCAATCGTTAAGTCGAACGAGGTCAAAGTTGGGGACATGAGGGGAACGAGATGAAGGAGCCTGCTGTTCGGGCGGTGCGGGTCCTCGATCCACTCAATCTCGGTGAGTCTCGGGAAGATGTAAGGTATCGATGCCGGACGGTTGTTTATGACCTGGATCAAAGCTCCTGGCTCGACGTCTTGGGTGCAATGTTCGTTTGCGATCCTACGAACTTTGCGACTGTAGCGCTCGAATTGTGTCCAATTAGCCGCTAGGATCGCGTCCGTGAAGAATAACTGAGGAAGGAAAAATCAATGACCCTCTTTGGTTGAGCGATCTCCCTGACGAGAATACAGTATTAAAGATCCCTACTCACCGAGCTCCTGTCCCAGTCGTGCACCCCCATCTCTCCCAGAAGCATAAAGAGCGGAACCACTGAGGTTAAGCTCCTCCAAAGGTTGTTCAATGCCACAGGGCTCCATGTCTTGCAGACGAGACTGGAATTGAAAAGGTCTCCGTCGCTCTCCAAGAAGGACATGACCATGTTCACGATCTCCGGGACCTTCAGCGCTAACAACCCCGAGTGAGGCGATTTAGTCCACCGCATCGACTATTCTATGCAAATGAAACCTTTCGCTCACCTTCCAGGCTCCTAAAAGCAGGCGGGCCTCTCCAAACCGTTTTGATTATACCTGTAGAGTACATGGTCGATGCGGTTGAGAGTCTGGTGGTTGTTTCTTTGACCTTGCAAGTACAAAGGAACGGGCCTGCAGACGCGTTTGATATCACCTTCCAGCGGAATTTCTCGCGCCACCAAGTCCGATTCGAAATCTCTTTCTTGATCTCTTGAAATCCAACTAATTTGTCGGAGGGGTAGAAAGAGGACAAGCCCCCGGCTATCTCTGCGAACAGCTAGGCCGGAGGAACATGACGACCAAGCGGATGAGAGCTCTCCCCTTCAGACGCATAACCTTCTCTTCCGCGCTCGAGGCATTTGATAATTCGTCAATTTGCCCATATTCATCTTATGTCAGCCGGTAAATCGAAAGCAACCGTCGCTTCGGGCTCATGATCGATCGGCCTTCAAGGGTCACAACGCGAGACCCACAGAGAGGTGAGACAAGTAGCCACGATGTAGAAACCCCTATGTTTCACCGGTTGTTGAATCTGAGGGTGTCCAGCTTGCTGTCGTCTGAACTCTGAAGTGAAGGTGGAATCGGACAACACGCGGGCGAGTGCCCGGATTCCCCGCTACTGGGCGAGATCAACGTAAAGGTAGGCAGACATCGCTCGTTCGTAGCTGCATGGATGCGGAGAAATAGGTTCTTGTTGTTCAACGTGGAATCTATGACAGCTGAGCGTTTGCTAGGGGGTTGGCGTGGATGGTAATCTTTTGGGACGAAGGTAAGTTAGGGTCCTAGAGTTCAAGTTGGTATGTCTGATCAAACACGCACGCTTAAGATCTTAATCTCCTTCGTCGGCCGATTCTTCTCGTTCACCGGCACCCTTTCAATCGTGTCCAACGTCGTGTCCGCTCCGTCTATCACTCTGGATAATAAGCACATTGAGCATGATCTCTCTCAAACGAGATGCTAAGAGGCAATCCCCAGACTCACTTTCCAAAGATGGTGTACTTGCCTTCCAAATGCGCCGGCTTCGAATAAGTGATGAAGAACTGCGACTTGTTCGTATCCGGACCGGAGTTGGCCATGGCTAAGACTCCGCGGGCGTTGAACTAAATTTACGCCCATTTGAAAATCGCAGCGGAGAGATGCCCGTCAGTGAGACATAGAGTTTCGGGGAGAAGGGCGATTTCCGAACCTTTAGAGTGCCCCGAATCTCGTCCGCGAACGGTTTACCCCAGATCGACTGGCCGCCTTTCCCCGTGTTGGTAGGGTCACCGGTTTGAACCATGAATCCTTTAATGTTTCTGCGGTGTACGTTGCCCGTAAAGTATGCCGAGTTGGGATAGTAGAATTGAACATTTTGGCGCAATAATGAGCAACCGGAACAGAACACCCTCGTGATGAGTCGGCTAGAGACGAGAGACCTACCGATGGAATAGGCATCCGTCGTATGAGCCCGAGGCACACAGCGCAAGGAAGTTCTACACCACGAAGGACACGGCCAAGCGCGGTTTCGACCGTGGATCGGGCAGTGGGCCGTGTGGGGCGCGACGGTTCAATCAAGATTGCGAAAGCACATAGGAGCAAGAAGAGTTCAGCATGGAGTATCCCGAGGTCACGAGTCCCCCAGTCGCCTTCCTAGACGAGGAGGCTTACCTACCTCTGCGGTTCTCGGAACAGCTTCGCAAAAGATTTCGATCTTGAGGTCTCCCAAAGTGGTGTGCAACGTTACAGACTACCGACGAGAACTGAGGTTAGCCTTTTCACCTTCTAACGAGATTCAGCCTTTGCGCATGAGAACAGGAGAGCATCGATTATTTAGACTTGGGTGTTCTTACCATGTCTGGGGAATGAGAGTGGTTGAGGCAAACAAAGCCTGCGAGATGGCAATTAGTCAGCAACGGAAAGCGGGCTCTACGTTTCCCGCGCACACCCCTATTTTCGACCATCCCGGGAGATTCCAGAGCTCCAGGCCTGGTGTTCGGTGAATGGTGACTAATGGGCGGGGCTGTCTTGGGGATAGATCTCCACCGATGCCACCAAATCACATAAGCGAATGAAGTTTCCTTGTATGGAAACGGTTCTTTGAACGGGTAAACGGTTTAGACGGCGCTACTCCCCGGGAATCTTTTGAGATCTCTTTCGCTCTGGGATCCAGTTTGCTTGAAGGTCAATCTCGGGTATGGAAGATGGGAGATTGTCCGGCAAGAAACCTAATTCTGAATCTTTGCAAACTTAGATGGCGGTGCATTATCCAGTGGAGAGGTCGAAAGACGTGCATGCAGC
>WSUD01000509.1:0-14554 GCA_019633495.1 Tulasnella sp. 427 | reverse complement strand
GGAGCATAAAGATGAGGTCAGGAACCCAGATCATCAATGGAGTAGAGGAATGCACCAACATGTCTACGCTTGCTAGCATCATAACGGCACAAATGATTTTGTCTTCGATCCCAGTGGTTGAGAACGATGGAAGGATGAAGTCACGGTATCCGGCGTCGGGTATCTAGACAAGAGGAATCAACATTGAGGGTTCTGCTCTTTGCTAAACAGAGAAAGTAGTCCCACGGTACCTTGCCTTGTAAGTCCCTCGTCATTTGGTTTACTACGACAGCGATGTTGACCGTATCCGCCGATCCAATGAAGCTTATCGGTATTTCCTTTTTATTGCTCCCTTCCAGAGAGTCTAGCAAGAAATAAGATCGAACGGCGTCCGGGTGATTATGAAAACTGATGTTTCCACAAGTCAGGCTATCCGGTACGGTACGACATTATGCTGGACTCACTAATGATTCAATTGCGAAAGGACTGCTATCCAGAGATCATCCGGTCTAATGGTCCCGACAGTTTCTCATTAGTTTGAGTACTATCATGAAGCATCCAATAGTTTTCACACCTTAGAACCACATTATGGTGTCCAGCATAAGCGTCCAATATTGTCCGGAGGAAGCCGTTCCGGTGCGGCGTCAAGTACTCCAGGTCGGATTCCGGAACGCTTTCTTGTACAATCCCATTTTCTATACAGGAATATTCTCTACCTAACCCGTTGAGCAGTTGCTGAGGGGAGTTGGGGGCCGGACTTGTTGGGGTGTATGGATTTGAAGGGTGGGATGCGATTTGGATCGTGATGGTCATTTGGAGGAAAGAATTGATGCAGGAGTTCTATATGCGAAGTCTAGGCCCTAAAATACTGGTGGGTGGAACGAGGTCGGTCTCTATGTGAGGCGAATGTGTCTCTGAAGACAACCCGACGCGACGCGTGCAAAGGCTAAGCAAAGTTTCCGAGCAGACGATTCAGTCGATTGCATGCTCGAGGAATCGCGAGTCCCGGTAGCGTACCTCGAAGGAAGGATGAATCGTTACGTGGCACGGGTAAGAGACGTTAAAAAGCGGCGTAACGGTGTGAGTGCGGAGGTTGAGGCTGGAAGACCGTCCAATAACTTGCGACGCTTGGGTGGAGCAAACAAGCCAACACTCCGGGATTACCTAAGCCACCGAATATAAGGAATTTGAAAAGCGCCAAGTTCAAAAGTTCAAACATCTCCCCAGAATCTCTTCAAACGCCACTCTTCACGACTTTTCTCACTATTAACGACTAGATATCATGAAATTCTTCACGTCTCCTCTTGCTCTTGTGGCCTCCCTCCTCGCTTCGACTGCCTTGGCCTTGCCAACTACGCGGGCAGCAGCTGCCGACAACATCGTCGCTATCAACTCGGATTCGTGAGTTGTTCGTCCTTGACGGAGTGTGTTCAATCGTCTAACAATACATCTGTGATAGCGACTACTGCTTGGTCTTCCCCAGGTAAGCTTCCGTTCCAAGCAGCGTTATGAGCGCAACTCTGAACTCGCCGCTGTCGATATCGGAATCAAGGTACCCCGGAACGGATATCGGCGCCTCCGAGTACCCTGTAAGCTCCTTTCTTCCAAGAAGTTCAGTACTTTTATCTGACGTATCGGTACAGGGCGGCACCCAAACCTTCTGCACAAGCCCAACTGACCCCAGCCAAGGAACGATCCCTCAAGGTTTCTTCAGCAATGTAAGGGATCATGTTTCAATGTGGAGGCTTGGCGTCTTGCTGACAGGCTTGGCCAAAAACAAAAAGGCTGCGTACGCCGAGGGAACGGGAGTTAACGGCGGGCACTACGTTCAACGTGAGCATCTCGCATCGGGTTTCGCTCTCCGCGTCCTGACCTTGGTTCTTGACCAAATTTAGTAACCGGCTGCATCGTCCCTCAGCGTTCCGATCGTACGTTACGGCATTATTTGGGCTTTCACCCGGACCCTGACTAACGCAAATCTCATCCACAAAAAAGGTTTCAACCCCGCTGATGCCGGAGGCCAGGTACGCGATTTCGGGATCCCTTTTCGCTGTCGACGGCGTTCTCAACGACAGTACTCCTCTTTGTATAGTACGACAGCAATGGTGGCGATGGTGGCAATGGCAACCCTATGGGATCCCAATGTTTGGGGTCAGTTTCAGCCCTTTTGTTTTGATGCAGGGATATCTAACATAGCCCTCTTTGGACACAGCTACACCTCTTACGTTGAACTCATCGAACCTGCTGGCCCCCGAGCATGCATTCGATGCTGCATGGACCCTGCTGACTGCCCTGTCACAATGTATGCCCGTTCTCGCCATGTCATTGGTCTATTGGCTCACATCTTCTGTTTAGGGATACGTCCGGCTGTCCCAACGTTATCCCAGGCAACTACTTCGGCTGCTAACTGAAAAAGGCACCCTATGTGCTATACTGTGGCTGTTGTGTTTGGACATTTAGGACTTGCTTCATTTTGGTCTCTCGTGCGCTTGGGAAGTTGTTATTTAGGACTAGACTTGACTTCCCAAAACAGATGGACTTTCACCCTATTGAGCCAGTACGCAGATCCGAACAGTCCGCTCCTCGTCGTGTTTTTTCACTTCTTCGAGCCCTGGACGTGTTGCTTCTGTCTGAGCATTACGATACTCGCAAGGCCCACGATTCGCCTTCGGCAGCGCGAACCTGAAGCCCGGCTTCCGGCTAACACATCCCCGACAACACTTGAACATTCCTTTAGCAGTTTGCTCGCGCGTAATAAGCCAAGCTCCCAGCCGACTTCGGTCTGATACTTAGCGTGACGAGAAATGTACTTGAAACCCGATTTGATGATGCTTGGCGACCGCCTCAGCAGCAAACAAGTAAACATCGCGGCATTACCTCATGGGCCGGCTCAAAACAGTTCAAGCTTGCTGCGGTTCATTCTCAAGCTTCCTCCAACGCCTCTAACGACCCACTTACGATTCTGACTATGAAGCTCATTGCATCAAGCCTTAGTATTTGTGCGGTGTTGTTCACTACAGCGATGGCGGCGGCATTCCCGAGCATGAACGACATTTCACCTGATAATGTGGTTTATATTTCCTCAGAGTCGTGAGTATTCCTCCGCCCTAGGAAATCTCCACGGCTCGTCATCTTCTACCTATCATAGGGTCTACTGTATGATATTTCCGAGGTAAAGATGTTCAAGCTCCTTGAAACAAGTCAAGGTACCGTGGTGATGAACCGTTATTCTTGGCGCTGTGAACTTTAGGTACCAGCACATGGACATCGGAACGTCTGAGGAGTCGCCTGTTAGTAGTACTGCGATCGCAACGGCACATCTCACTGACGTGGGCCAATATGATACATAGGGCAACACTCAAACGATGTGCACATACCCGTACAACGCAACGCTTCAGGGAACCATACCCCCAGGCTTCTTCCGGAGCGTGAGCGGATGCACATCTTCCGCGTCAAACTATATCATTTGACGTCTGCCGCTTTGTAGATTTCCTTCGCTAAGGGTATAGGCATCACCGGACAGCCTTACGTTCAGTGTAATTCGAATCTTTCGGCGTCATCGTGCGTTGTTCATGACGTCGCTGACCCTGTTCCGGACTTCGCTAGTGACGGGATGCGTAGTGCCGCAGATGGTAGATCGTACGTCTTTGGGCTTTGACTCGTTGTTTGGTCGTGGGCTGACCGTGCTTCCCAACGCCTAGGCTTGAACCCAGCGGACTCGGGCGGACAGGTGCGTTCCCTTTTTATCGTCCTTCGGTTGCGTCTTACCTCCTTTCTCGCTTCGCAGTACGACAGCAACGGAGGCGTCACACTACAAGGCAATCCAATTGGATCTGGCTGCTTGGGGTACGAGCCTAATGCACCGGCTGTGATTCTGATTCTCATGAGCGAACCGCCCATCACTCAGCTACGCCTCCTACGTCCAACTTATTGAGCCAGCAGGTCCCCGCGCTTGCATTCGATGCTGTATTGACCCTGTTGACTGCAACGTTACCTTGTAAGTCTACGAGCGCTATCGATCATGGGGTGGACTGATTACCCCTTCGGGCAGGGATACATCTGGATGCCCAACCGTTATTCCGGGCAACTACTTTGACTGTGCCTACTAAGATGACCCCTCAAGTTCTCGGGCATCACATCATTAGATTCCCGTCACACAGCCCGTTCCTCGCCTCTCCCTCGTTGGACGCTCCCTTTCGCCAAGCCTTCCAAGCTGGACATTTTTGAACAATCACAATCATACGTGTTCTATCTATAAATCGTAGTATCTTTGGACATTAAACTTCTGTTCGGGCGTTCCGGTTAACAATCAAGTTCCCAGATCCGGCGTCCCTGCTTTGATGTGTGTGGTGTGGCGTGCACTGTTCGAATCCCTCGAACGGCCCTGCTTGGCATCGCCTTGGACACTATTTTACGAGACCGTTCACAGGTTTGAACTCGACGTCGACTCCCCCTCTCATCAGTTCCCCTCTCCAATAACGACTATGAAGACGACTGTCACGACTCTCTTGATGGCCGGGTTTGCCGCGTTCGTCGGCGCTGGAACATTGGGCAAGCGCGTATTCTCGGACGTTTATTCGGAATCCCCAGACAACATCGTGTACATTGCCGATGCACAGTGAGCGCCCGAGCTCGACCATACAGTACTGATCTTTCGCAATTGCTAACGACTTCCAACGATCTCTTCAGGACGTTCTGCATGATTATGCCAAGGTACATAGGTCTGCCACGTGAGCTCAGGATTAAGCGCTCACCCTTCGTTCACACCATTCAAGAACCGCGCACACTGACATCGGTGTCTCAGAGACTCCTGTACGCGTTCAAACTCGGGCTGGGGGGCACTTGAGCTTTCTCTGACGCTTTTTACTCCGCTCCGATAATTAGGGAGGCATGATGACTTACTGCACCAAACCGTACTCAGATAAGCAAGGAACTATCCCACAAGATTTCTTCCGAAACGTAAGCCAGAAGAGCGATCGATCTTACTACAGTCAAAACTGACATGCGGGCTTGGTAAAAAACTAGGTATCTTTCGTTCAGGCCACCGGGAAGAGCGGAAAGCCATACGTCCAGCGTTCGTTCGAGCTTCGCTGCACCGATTACCGAGCCTTGATACTTACCCGAACCCGTGTGATGCTAGTGACTGGATGCATGGACCCTACCAAGATTGATCGTGAGTGTCTCACTTAAGCCGCACAGTTGAATGCCAGGCTTACTGTTGCCCGAACGCCAGGTCTTAACCCCAACGACGGCGGAGGACAGGTACGCTCTTGGTGACCGATGCTAGACTATCACCGTCTTAACTGCGTGGCTTAGTATGACAGCAACGGAGGTGACGGCGGTCAAGGCAATCCAATTCACAGCGAGTGCATCGGGTAAGACCAGTCTGGCACACCCGTTGACAAGTGTTTAATGTATCCTACTGGACAGGTATAACTCTTATGTCGAGCTGGTCGAGCCTTCAAGTCACCGGGCCTGCATTCGATGCTGCACAGACAACTCAGACTGTGATGTTTCAAGGTGAGTGATTGATCCTAGTCGTTCATTCTTTCGTGCTGATGGCTCTCTCAGGGATACGCAAGGCTGCGAGACGGTTATCCCGGGAGAGTATTTCTGTTAGACGAGGCAGAGCGCAGAAGACTTTACGAACATCGATATGAGAGACATTTTTCTGGGACCGTACATGGTGGACTTTGCTGTATGCTTTGGATTTTGTTGTGACCGGGGGACATTTCATATGTGACGTAGATGTGACTGTAACGGACCAATGACGTAGCTTCGTTATATCGGACGCTTTTATTCCGTATTTGCCCTCACCTCTCAACTCGCTCCCACCTCCCCCTCTCTCAAGCAATGTCGTCGACGTTTGTTGAGCATCAAACCCGCTCCATCTTGCAGAGGGCACACTCGACGACGTTTAAGGACGCCCCAGAGGACCGAGTGCCGACGACAGATCGGCAACAACGACTTCAATCCCTCATCGGCGAGCTCAGCCTACCAGTAAAGAGAGATGCATTGGTTAAGACACTTGAGAAGTGTCTAAAAGAAGTTGGAGAGAATGAATGCGCCGATGAAGAGGAGGCTGCGTTGGAATGGGCAACCCTAGGACGAGCAGTTGTCGGTGTTTACACCGAGGTCATGAACGCTCTACTAGCCCAGGCTACCCAGGCCGACGAAGAAGCTGACTGGTGGAGGAGGGTAGAGCAGGTTGGTGGTGGGACCGCCTGGTATCTCCTGCAGAGTACGTGGCGCTAGTTTTTGTTCGACGTCATTTTGAGTGGCTTACCCTCGGCGTCTTGTTCTTTCAGCGATGCCGTGGAGAGTGGCGCGGCTAGGCCACGGCATCATCTCAACTATTCACGGACATCATCAGCAAATCACCCTTCAGACATTCTCGGTGCAAAACTTGGACCGAATTTTCCCTCCGAACCTGCTTTCCCACCTCTTCCGGCGGTCTTTCTTCCCATCGTCCAAGCACCCCTACGACTTCTTCCGAACGAATCCGATCGAGCTTGCACGCCAAGAATGTAGAGCACGGAGAGTGGAGCTGGAGAAGATCCGGGATCGGCGTGCAAAGAGCTTGGGTCAACTGGCCAATGCGCGGAGAGCCGTTGAGAAAGCGCTGATCGGGAAAGGGTCTGCGGAGCACAGAAAGGAGAACGTTGCCTCGGTACTCGAGATCCTAGAAGCATCTCTTGAAGACGACCCCTTCATTCCACCTGTTCTTCATCCGGATCCCGTCAAATTGCAGTCCAAGCCCAGGAAACTCCACGCGCAGGAGCTCTCTGTACCCGCGACCACACGAGTAGTCCTTCCGCGCCTCCAAATACTACTCTCGGCTACTCTCCCCACTTACGGCATTCTCCACGACCAATCTGTAGGTCCGCTGCGAAAACCGGGCCGCCTTACTCAGCTCTGGCCGAAACTCGTTCTATACCCGCCTTTGGCCTTCTTTGCATTCAAAATTCTTTTCAAATCCGGAGCCGAGTTTATCCAGACGATGAAAGAAGCTAAGGAGACGGTGATAGGATTCTGGAACGGTTGGGTTGTGGAGCCTGTTGCGGGGATTCTAAACACGGTCAGAGGGAGCCCAGACGATTCCCCGATGGTCGTCAGTAAGGAGGGACTACATTCAGATATGGATGTAAGTACATGCATGTTTCATCTGTCATCTCGGAATGTGCTAATCTCGGAATCTCTATAGTCTCTTGAAAGGATGGTCTTATCTCTCGCCAGCGAGAAGCTGAACTACACACCAGAGCAGCTCGAGGACCTCAGCACAGCAGTTAGACAGGGTGACCTGACCCCTGTCCTCCGGATCTACGAGCAGGATATCAAGAGTCCGCTATCCTCCGCCATCAGAGGTAGCCTGGTCCGCTCTCTCCTCATTCAAATTCAGAAAACCAAGGTCTGTCGTCAGCTCGGAGGAGGCTTTCAGACTTAGACTGACCGATTTTCACCTTGATACATGTAGGTCGATGTCGATTTAGCTTTAACGGGAATCGACAGATTGCTGCAATCGCAGCAGTTGACCTTCGCTTTCGTCGGCGTGGCCCCCTCATTGGCCGTCCTGTACGTTACCGTAGGTTGGCTCAGGTCGACGTTCTTCGGCGCCAGTGGTAAAGGACGTTTGGGAGGCTTTAGAAGGAGGGAATCCACGCTTATCGCTATGAGGTGCGTTTAAGGCGTCTTCAGGGCAGCCGACATCATGCTCAGATCATTATTTGACGACACAGGCGCATCGAACGACTCCTAAACAACCCAGCTGCTAGAGTCGGACCTCGCTCCTTCGGTATCGCGGAGACTCCAGGAAGCGACAGTGATGCCGAATCGCCTCATATGACCTCGCCGCCCCTCACTCAAGGCCTACTCCTGCTGTCCGTGACGAATCTCAGAGCGTACGCCGCAGAGTGCCTTCCCGCTCGCTCCAATTTGCAGCAAGCGTTCTTGGAAGATGTGGAGGACTTGGAGGACCCCGCCGGAAAATTGAGCCGAGAGGATCAGTTACGCGTCGTTGATCGAATGTGGAGGAATTATGGAAGGTTGCTTGGATGGGATGGGGATGCCATTGGAAGCCAGGCATGATGTTTGACTTGGCGCTCTTCCTCGACGAAGTTGCTATTTCATTTTCGTTCATAATGCCTTGTTTATATGCTTCAGAATTTGATGAGGTAATAACGCGGCTTCTCCACCACCGACCATCTCTCAGAAAGATCCTTGATCCCTGATTCATGTTCCAAGGTTCGTTAATCACACCAAAGGTGTCGCACAGTAGACTCATAAGCGAAAACTGGCTTAAAGAGCAAGACGTAGACGATCTTGCTCCGCCGGAGAATATCCTGACCGAAGATATACAGGTGTTCTTGGAATATGACATGAATAACCCACCACCTCGCCCCGATGGCGATGAGTGGACTCGGTTTGTTTGCATCTCTGATACACACGGGAAAAGCTTCCCTGTTCCTCCGGGAGATGTTCTACTCCATGCTGGAGATTTGACACCATGGGGCAAAGCGAAGGAGTTGAGAAGGACGATGGGTGAGCCAATCTCGGAACTGCTCTTGAACGAGAAACCGACGAGTGTCCGATTCTCAGAGTGGATAACGTCTTTGCCTCATTCCGTGAAAATGTTAGTTGTTTCTGCGCAGTACCTTCGGAGGAGGTGACAATGACAGCTCGCGCCCTCGATAGAGTCATTGCAGGCAATCACGACTTTGCCCTGGACAGGACCACTTACACTGAACTATCAGGCAGCGGGGATCCTGGGGACGAGGTAAGCTCCCCGGGGACTCAATCATTTGCTCAGCTACCCAGAAAGCTTTCCCTTTAACTGGCAGGAAGAACTGCAAGAAATGGATGAGGCAAAAGAAGTCATGAGGGGAGAGCTTGCTCGAGGTGGAAACGTGGTATACCTCAGCAACGAGAGTCATGAAGTTAGTCTTAAACCAGAGGGACGCCAGTGGAAAGTGTACGGATCCCCATGGACACCGTACTTTGGAGGAATGGCGTTCAACTATACGAAGGAGGAGGCAGAAGGTGATTGCTCTTGCTTCACAGTCACCCATATCTGCCGTCGGAGTCTCAAGCTGAGCTCAACTCTATGATTAGGAATTGTGGGACGGTTTCCCCCATGCGACATCCTGTAGGGACTCGTTCTCAACCTTGAGATGTTGACATAGTGCACTTATTCACCTTGCACTGCAGCCTCACACATGGCCCTCCGCAAGGGATTCACGACAAAACCACGAGAGGAGAGATCGTCGGGTGTCCAACGTTGTTAGCCCACTTGAATCGACTTCGCCCAAAGCTACACGTATTCGGCCATATTCACGAAGCGAGAGGAGCTACGATTCACCACTGGGACACAGATAGCGGAGCCGAAGATGGAGTACCAAAGAAAAACAACATCACCGTCTTTGTGAATCCGGCAAACCAACCCACAGGAGCGAAAGCGAGAGCGAACGGGCGCTGGGCGCAGACGGGTTCGAAAGGATGGACTCCCATCATAGTAGACATTCGAGATTGAGCACTGTCTTCCTCCTGTCTAAATTGCCTCAACATTTTCTTTCTCTGCTGTATCTCGGAACTCGATACCTATTTCTGGGTTCAATATACCAAGTTCTAAGTGTTCCATCGAGAGAACCATCGAGCCCTGATCAACAGCGAATATCTCATCTTGGTAGAATTAATGTATACAGATTCTCGTTGCGGAACTTATCTTCCACGAAGGCAATGTGACTTCAATTTGTTCGCTCTTGAAAGGTCGCAGATCAACTCCAGATGCAAAGATAGACATGAGACCAACAAACCGTGGGATGACGATCCATCGCATTCACGCCGCCACAACCACCACCAGCCTGCGTCTTAGTGATATGGCAGATGACGAGAGCGCAAGAGCCGCTTATGAAGCCGCGAAGAACGAGCTTGTAGCGGCGATCAACAAAAAGCGGCAGGTGGACAAGAGCTTGGTACGAACAAACGAGGTTGTAGTCTGCAAGCCACGCTAAACCTTCGACTTTAGGCAACCATCGAAAACAACTTATGGAACTTTGAAAGCTCGTACCTCCAAGATACTGCCAACTCTGGAGGGAACATCATTCAAGGCTTCGAAGGCTACCTGAAAGCCAGCGCTGGCGGACGACGGAAGACCGAACCTAACTTGGCGACGGATATGATCTTTTCTAATAGTAGCTCGACATCCAAGGTATGTTTTGTAGGCTGTGCAATCAAATGCAACTGTCTCTTACATGCTCACTAAAGCAACAACAAGGTTACGAGATGAACCAGTACGACGAACCGGTCCAACCCCCAACTCCGACGATGTCGACTGTCGCCCTGACTGCAGCAACTCCAGCGGATCTCCGAAGAGATTCGAGGAATGCGCGTGGCCAGCGGAAACGTACAGAGGATCCGGAGTTCATTCCACCTCCTTCCACTACATCTGCAGCTGGAAGTCGCGCCGGTCGACCGAATAAGCGGCAGAAGTTCACAGATGAATAGAGGCCGAACAGATTTTAGAAGCGAAGAGCGACTAGGTCAGAACATGTCGCTCTCCTTGATGAATGACTGAACTCAAGTCAGGTTTTGGTAGACGCCTTAAGGTTCCTGTCTAGACGAACCCCGCTGAACGACGCGTGCCTCTCCAAGATTTGCCTGCCGCTCACACGTTTGTCCTGACTATAATGATGTATGCCTATTCGCATGCGCAGCCGTTTGTCCAATGCTTGGTGTGTCTGCTAGGAACGCGGACTGTTCGCAGGATCAATGCACAAAGAGCGTTATACTCATATAAGCAAATGCCAAAGGATACAGATAGGCGACACAGCAATGAAAACATGAAAGAGAAAAACACCGCGATTATATAAAGCCAATCTGTGCAAAAGCCAAAGGTCAACCGGCGTTCTTTTGATAATGAGATTGAGCGTACCTTGTTGGCGATCTCCAAAGCGTCGTGCTCTGCGGACAACCTCACGAATGCCTTCTTTCGTCCGTCCGGTCTGCGATGAACTATTATCAGCGATCTAGCTCGGTCTTTCTCGAGATTGCTGTGACATACCGGATGAGGGTATTCACCCTCGTCACGTTCACGTCGTACAGCTTCTTGACGGCGTCCTTGATGTGCTTCTTGGTCGCCTTCAAGTCGACAATAAAGACAAGAGTGTTGTGATCCTCAATCTCCTTCATCGCAGCCTCGGTGTTTAAAGGATGGGTGATGACGCGGTACTGGTCGAGGCTGGAGGTCTTGGCGACGGACCGACGAGGATATTTCGGGTTCTTGGGCAGTCGGAGAGTCCGTGGTCGGCGGAAGTAAGGGGTGGTGCGAATCTTGCGCTGCTTAGTACCATGGGTACCCTTGACGAGTGCCTTCTTGGCCGCTTTTGCCTTAGCGTCCGAGGCGGCAGGTGCTGATCCTATAGTATGAATCTGCTAAGCCCAGTCTAGGTAATCCCACCTCGAAACTGAAGCGCACCCTTTGCGGCTGGCTTTGCGGCCTTTCCTTTTGGTGCTGCGGACATATTGAGGTCTAAGGCAAGCGGGGAGGTTTCAGCGTCCTTGGTCTAATAGAGCGGAAACCGCAGTCGAAATTAAAACTGGAAGTTCATGCCGACTTTACGTCCTTGGGGCGGACGAAGGAAAACGCAGCAGAGGAGAGCGGCGGCGAAAAAGCATGATCCCATAGATTAATCTCAAATCTTACCTTGAAGTCGTTGAAGTGGGCGGCGTCGGCGTAGAGATGAGATTTGGTTGATCCCTTGACTTCGCACGGTGTCCGGAGTTAGACTTACTTACGTCAGCCGTTCGAATCTCCGGTGCAAAGAGTTTCTCTTCAACACCACGGGATTTTAGAAAGCAGCGTTGCGGGGAACGGTGAGATAATACTCGCATCGCTAGTCTTAATGCGCCGAATACGAAGATTGATGCAGTACATTCGCCTAACTGCTGTCTCGATCGGCGACGACGACCTCAAGTGGAGCTTCGCATCGCCTTGACGGGCAAGGGAACCAAGTCGCAGGGAATCACAAGAAGAGTCAAATACATATATATGACTACTTCTTTGATTTGTTTGCGTTCAAAAGATCTGCAGCATCATCACCGGCAACTATGGAGAATCGTAGCGTTTAGTGGAAATGAGCGAACTTTAAGACAATAGGTAGCCTCACCATTTAGAAGTAGGCTCTGAGCATCAAGCATGACCTTGTTCCCGCTTGTCGATAAGACTTGAGCGATCTCGCGAGCAGCCTCCAGCCGACGCAATTGCAGGAAGCCTTGGTTCGCGCGGACAGCCTCACCAATCAACTCAGCAGAGCGTGCCTCTCCCTGAGCTTTCACAATGATAGACTGTAAAGGGACAAGTTAGCAATCAACGAGGTCCGAACGGGAAAACACCATTAACGAACCTGCTTCTCCTGAATAGCCTGGTCGACCAAGAATGCAGCACGGAGAGCAGTTTGCTGAGCGATTTGTTTAGCTTCAACTGCATGGGTAAATTCGGGGGAGAAGGCGACGTGGGTGATGGAAACATCGTCAAGGACGAGGTTGAACCGCAGAGCACGCTTGGTCAAGTTTTCTCTGACGAGTCGGGAGACCTGAACGGGATCAAACATCAGTATACGAACGGCTCTGCTGCAAGAGAAGAGAAGAGTAGAGACGAACCATTTCACGCTGCGTAATAAGCTGGCTGGCATTGAACTGCGCCACAACGCTCTTCAGGACTTCGTTTACGATCGAAGGTAGAACTCGCTCGTCGTAATCGGTTCCAAGTTCACGATAAATTTGAGGAAGATTTTGTGTTGAAGGCCGAGAGAGTACACGGCAGGTGATGTTGACCATTTGCAAGTCTGAAGTGAAGGATTGGGACCCCTTTAGTCAGAGTGTTTCGTTACAGAATGGATAAAGTGGTGATCGCCGGACCTTTTGTGCCCGTCAAGCTGGCAATACTCCTTGGCTTCGCACGGATATCGTAGATGATAGGTGTCTCAAACCATGGAATCTGTTCAAGCAGCCGAATCCAGCGGTGGTGGTAATGTTTGTAAGCTATGCGGGATCGAAGAAATGGCCAACCGGTAACGAGCGCACCATGAAATGAGTTCCTTCCGGATACACCTCCTTTCCAATACCTCGTAGCCTAGAATGGATTAACATTGTCAATGCCCGTTCACGGACAGATTATCCGTGTTTGGGGATCGAATAAGCCCATTCATACCTGGTATATTTGATTGCCCGATGACCACCATCCACTACGAACCCGTGACGAGACACAGTCAGTTCCAGCTTCCAGACATCAAATCCGTTTGATACTGACCGTTATAAATACTAGCATTGATAGCCAGCCCTCCCGCGATTAACGCAACAAGCAATCCACTTCCTCCGAAAAATGCGCGTCCGGGCATCCGTGCGCCGCCACCGCTTTGTCTTGCCCGACCTTGAAGTTGTGCCAGGAGCTTCTCGAACGCTTCTCTTGGGTCTTGGCCGGACATTGCCTTGGGTTTTGCTAAGGAAGGACGAAGGAGAGGCTTGCGGAGAGTTGAACGTTTCCGGCTTCAGTCGAAACTCGAAATGAGATTTCGGGCTCTCACGAAACGGGACGAAGTCGCCGCGCTGACGCACCCCTGTCGGCTCGCATCGCATGGTGGTAGCGTCAGAGCAACGGACGACGGTATCAGCCTTTGTTTTCTCTGTCTCTAGAATAATCTCAGCTGCGAGAACCTGACTACATTCCACGGAGGATCTCACTGAAGCGGAGCCGAACGCCGTACACGCTTTGCATCGAGCTACCATATTTTACGAGGCCTGGCGAAGCAGAATGTCGTGCATCTACAGCCGTTCAGCTCTCAAACTCAGGAATATTTCTCGTGCTCTGTGTGCTGTAGTACTGTAGCCCAACCATGAGGTCTCCAAATCCAAGTAGACTTGCGCATAACGCGGTCTCATGATCATGGCTTGGCATATCCAGCAACTTGTTCAATTGATCACACGTGTAGACTTTAATCAAATATATATACGCAGAAGAAAAAGAATAATGACACAAATACAGCGATATCTGAAAGAGAGTGATCAAGGCGACGATAATACTAGTAGAGAACTAGTCTCACATGAGCCTTAGGTTAGAGGTACAGGTTTTTGGCTCAACCCCTCTTGGAAAAAAAGAAATGAACATCTTAGAAGTGAACTCGGCGCATAACGCGGCTGCGGCGCCTAGGACGATAGTCTCCAGTATCGGCAGCGGCGGTGGTAGTAGCAGCGGCGGCCTGAGCGTTGGAGTCGGCGGTGACGGTGACGAATTCCGTCGCGGTACGAGTGTGCCTGTGGGCGGCTTTGCCAGTCGGCGTGGCGACGACGGTACTGGTGATGGTGACGACATTATCATCGCTGCTGGAGTCGTCATCAGAACCAGAGTCGTCGTCGCTGCAGTCGTCGTCCTGATCGTCGGACGACGCGGCATCGGTGGAGGTTGCGCTGGCTGTCGTCGTTGTCTTGGTCTTGGTGGCAGTAGTGGTAGCGGAGGTCAGTGTAGTCGTCTTCGTGGCCGAAGGAGAGGCGGAGGTACCTCCGGTGTTGTCGCTGCCAGTGTCAT
>WSUD01000508.1:0-14567 GCA_019633495.1 Tulasnella sp. 427 | reverse complement strand
GCCGATGCAGTGGGAGTGATGCCCGCGACGCTCGAGGTGGGAGTGGGAGTGAGAGTGAGAGGCGCGGAAGAGACGCCAGGACAGGTGCACGTCGCTGTGATGACGATCACGCTCGTACCCGGTAGGTTTTCGGTTATGGTCGTCGTAGCCGTGGTGGCAGCGTCTTGTCGTTTCCGTTTCTGTAAGCGCCTTTCAGTCAGCGCCCTCCCCCCAGCGTTCTTTTAAGACTAGTTTGCGAACCTTTGCAACTGCACCTGTACTAGAGGTGACAGTAAGTGTGAATCCACCTCCGGTGGTCGAGATGGGCTCGATGCTATGCGTAGTGGTCGTGGTCGTGGTTGGAACGTCGGTGGCGGTCTCGAGGGGGCAGTTGCAGATGATAGGACGGTCGGAAGCGGTCGCGTCGACTGTCGTCGTGATCACGGTCGTGAAAGCTGACTGATAAAAAGAAATAAGTTCCCAGGTGGATTCGAACGGAAAGGGAACGAGGATGGGAGGCTCACTTCGGCTTGACGGACTCGCAGAGACGCCTCGGCTCCAGCAAGAAGCAACGCAAGCGCGACAGTATGCTTGTACATCATCCCTTCGAATCAATCCTCCCTTTCTAAGTGTTTGTATCGAAAGAAGGTTGAGAGACCGTCGGTGCTTCTCGATTGTTGTTCCCCTTTGCCAAACGGGCCTCGGACTGAGCGGGTTGTACGCTCGAGAGCCTCCGGTGTAAGTTCCTCCATCCACTTCTTGAAAGTCAAACAACAGAGGCCGCCTTATATACTCTCTGAGCTCCGAGATAACAGGCCATGTGCTCGGCTTCAGATCAGGAGACGGTTGGTCCACGCGTACGCCGAGGGTTCCGAGAATCGAAGAAGCAGCCGCCGCGAGTTTCGTTCCAGCCTTGAAGTGCGGCTTGGCATGGTTATCGAGCTGGGAAGACTTGGAGAGATTGAACACAATCGACTGTCAAGAGTCTACATAGTGACCTGTGGAGATGAATGGATTCTCTCTTAAGGTAACGAAAAAACTTCGTGCATTGGGGACGGGATCGAATGCCGAATGTCGGAGTAGTTGAGCCCACCTCTGGTCTCACGCGCCGCCACACCACCTGGAATTGACAGAAGTCGGCGTGACCACATGGAGCGTCGATTACAACGGCATCGACTCTAAGGAAAGACCATCGCGCAAGACCAGATTCATCAAAACAGACCATATTTCACAATTGGCTCTCGCACTTCATCGAGCCCCGACCTCGAGCTCACACGTCGGGGGGTACGATCTTACATTATATCCATGCAACCGGCAACTGTGCACAGGACCTAGCTTCAGAGCACAGGGGAAAAAGGAGCGGCAGAAGATATAGATAGTGTCCATTAAGAAAGCATCAAGACTCTCAGAAGCGATCCGACTTGGAGAAAAGGAGAGGGAAATCCACTGGCCCAGCCCGACACCGGCTTATCGGCACCATGCAAACAGTCTAGCTTTAACTTGGTCTAAAGGAACAGAAAACCCGCTCCGGCGCCGACTCCGCATACGGCAGCCATCGCGGCAAGGTGTTTCGAGATCGTACCCTTCACGCCAGCGTTCGTATTGAGCAATATGTTGTTCCCAGCTGGGGTCTGCTGGGCGGTACCGTTGTTGGTCTGGGTGGTCGGAATCAAGTTGGTTTGAGTGGTTGGTATCGCCTCCGCTGCCGTCGTACTGGGCTCTCCTGGGCACCGGCAGACCGTCGCGGTCTGGGTCGCCTCTGGGGTGAGGGTGACCGTCGTCACGGTGTACGTCGGTGCGCGGATGGTCCACGTTTCGACGTGAGCGGCGGGAGTCGTCTTTGGACCTGGGCACCAGCACCATCCGCCGCCTAGAGTGGTAGTACTGGCGGTGGGTTCCTCCTCTAGGATGGTCGTAGGGGTTGGCATGTCCGCTGTCGCGTTGTACGTCATGGAGCTTGGCGTGATCACGCTCAGGAACGTGGTCATGGCTGTCGCTGGGCCCTGTTAATAGACGAATGAGCGTTGGAATATTCAAGCTGCTGAAGTGGACTAAAGAGCTTACCCCAGGGATGGGTTCGACAACCAGTGTGGTCACGTCACGAGCTTCGAGAGCTTGGTCGGCAGTGGCTAATGTAGCCAGGAGCAGGAGCGAAGGAATGAGATTGCGAGCGAGCATGAGCAACTTCGGTGATGTGAGACGGGAAAGAGCGGCTGAAGAGGTGAATAGGACTGCTAGTCGCTGAGAGAGGGAAATTTCTTGTTGAGCGTTCCATGGTAAATACCGTCACTCTTTATAGGTCAGAGTATTATCAGGCAGGAACTAACGAGCAGTAGGAGGCTTTGTGCACGGAGAAGTCAATACCGCTTTCTGGCTCCTCGAATCCTCCTCAAACCGCCTTTCACTACCAAATCAAGCCAAAAGAGTTGGCGGGAAGGCGAGCTCCGTGCAAGTTCTCCTGATAGACTTGCCGCAAAGTATGCCGCAAATCATGGGCCCAACCGCGTCGACGGAAGCCGCAACATAGTGCGCAGCCAAGCAAAAAGCGGTGCATCGAGACTTATATGATGGCATTCCAGTGTGGGCTGGCGGCTTTTGTCAGGAACTTTGCTCGGAACCTGCGGTTTGTCTTTGCGAGGGCGAGTAAGTCCAGAGGATGCAGGAAACGGCAATTCTGCAAAGGGAACCCATCAGGCAAATGGTATTTGATTAGGTAGTTACGCAGGTACGTACCATCGAAATAATCTCCGCCGGTAAGTCCAGGAACCTTTCACAGTTCAAGAAGAAAGGTGGCCGAGGATGCGATGCAGTAGATCGCTTATATGAGGTTGTTTGATACTTGACTCTCTTATGCGAGCTGCCCAATGCGCTCGAGGTTCCGGCTTTGAGCCCTCCATATCGGTTCGAGCTCGCAGCAGACATAGATGCAGTGGGCGTGTTCTACCAGTTGTAGATGAGACGAGAGCCGGGTATGTTAAGCGGAGTCAAGAGCCGTAGACGCAATTGGTTTGGTTGAGACCGTAAGAGGTAGTGTACGCAAGGGGAGAGGTCACGGAGGGCTGTTCGATGCGACGCGACTTTCACTCCTGCTCGCTACTCAGTAGAGCGCCGACAGCTCGAAAAGATGGATTCATTTCCCAATGACGTCACATTTACTTGCTGTCCACACTTTTGGAGATCTATCTGCTCCGTTGCCGTTGGAAAAGGGGGCGGTGAAAGAGTTGGGTCCGTTGGAAGAAGGCAAGTCGGATCCGTGGGAACCAGTATTGTCCATCATGACAACCTTCCGATCAAAGAAAATTGGGGATCTCGCAGCCACGGGGTTTCATCGACAGTCATCAATGACTCTCGACAAATCGTTCTCTGAACGGACAGATCCCGAAGATATACAGAGCTGGCCAGCCGACAATAATGCAAATCTGACAGTACGCCGACGATGAGTAGACGCAAAAGACAAGTGACATTGGTTAATTGCTGTCATTGTGCAGCGTATCTGATTGTATCTGAAACACGTTGGATTTTTGTTTGGGATTGAATGAGTATGAATTATTCGGCGCGGCGAACTTGCAGATCATCAGCATCACGGTGATGTCGGCACGCGCGTCGTGACACGCGTCGTTAGCTTCCGGTCTCCTCCCCATTGACAACCACCCGCTTCCCGATCCCAGTCTTCAAAAGGGAGACCAAATCGCTTTCCTCTCCTCCTCACCCTCACAGAATTTTGACCTCGTCCTCAATGTCTTGCAGTGAGTCGCTTGCGTTCTGGACCCCATCGATCTTGGCTGCTGACTGCCGCTCCCTCATGATAGGTTGTGGTGAGAACGCTGTAGCCTCTGGGGAGTGCCTTCACCTTATTGCTTCTCGGGTGTCACAGCCTGTTCGGAAGAAGGGGTGATGAAGGCTCCTCTTCAGGCGGTCCTTTCCCGGAAGGTCAGTCTGTGTCGAGGTTTGTGAAGCGGGGGTTGACAATGGAGCTGGTAAGCCGCTTGAAACCCACCGAGCTAGGATCGACTAACTCTTTTTTGCTTGAAGTCGAGCTCGAGTCTTATTCGCCGATCGAGCAATTGAGACTTTGGTGAGTTGTCTTTTGTTCGTGCTGGCGTTTGTCGTCGTTCTAACTAGACCTTTGCCCATTGTAGGCGGGATCAAACTACCCCCATACCCACGACTTCCCCCCAAGTTCAAGGTCGATTTCGAAAAGCTACGTCACGATACGACCCGTTCATGGATTTAGAATGTTGACTGACTAGACCCTTGTTCATTGTCTCCCCTTATTCGCTTTGCTCCACCCGCTTTCTGCTGTTTCGGCCAATTTCCGGCTTCAGAGTACACCTAACCTCCTTCGTCGGCGCCAGTCTTTTTTACCTCTCAGTTATCCGCTTGCCGGGCCAATGCCTCACCGTGTCTAATTTTTCCCTCCCGTCCTTCGTGGATGCAATTCTATGCGTCCTGCTATTACCTCAATCATTCAAATTAGCTACTCGTGATTCCTCCGATTATTATTCTCCAATATCATATTCATACCGAATCCTTGGCGTGGTGGTACTTTTGCTTGTTCTACCATCTCAGCAAGTCGTCGCAACTGCAAGGTAACGAGAGAGGATCGAGCTCGACATTAGAAGTGTATATTGAAAGCAAGAACCCTTAGCTCTCAATCTCGTCAGAACCATTTCGTGGAGTCAACCTTTGAGCCAAGAGTTTGAGCTTGAAGCCTCTCAACGGAGTTCCGATGTCGGTACGACATCGAGAACATCGTGATCCAGCTTGACATAAGTCAGACCGGATGACCATCAGCTGTGGTTAATCGTTAGACGATACTTACGAGACCACTGGATACTGAGGACTAGTTCGTCGTAGTCCCCAACAGAGCTCCAATATCTAAATAAATAACTTCTTCTGATGTTAGGATAGCTAAATAGAGTTTTGTCCAAGCATTTTTCCATCATTTTATATCGCAAAACATGTAACGACTTGAATGAAAGTGTAGCTGGTTCAAGGAGGAAGCCGAACGAGCATTTCGATGACAGGACCTCTTCTTTGCTAGAGTAGTAGCCCATAGTATACCTGAAGATCGATCAGTCCCTTAGCTTATAGGGTCGGGGTTCCTTGCCACGGCCTTGGCGTTTGGCCTCGTCGTCGAGTGCTTGGGGAACATCGCCACGCACGGAATTCCATTCTACAGCCAAGCGTAATTTTTAGTACAGTAAAAATATGCCAGGCGTCATTCAGTTGGCTCATACCAGCTTCCGTGAGAACAGGGGCCTCTATGAGACGATCGACGATCGGCCTCAGGAAGGGTCCTAGTCTGTTATATTCAGTAGGGCTCCATCCCCAGCGATTTTGCAAGACCTGTTTGATTCTAACAGCAGTTTCAATGGGAACGTACACGCCCGGGAGGTAAATGAGGCGCATCGTACTCACATATCCCATCTTTCGCCCACCTGTAACCGTTGGGACCGGAGATGCCCTTTGTACCATCTTTCAACCTCCAAAGTGGCCTTCAATCACTATTTCAATGATATGAAACAGCCATTTAAGGGTAACAGCACGTACGGTCTTTCTTTCCTCTTGGAAAGCTAGTAGCTCTTTGCGGATGGTGGACTTGACGTGGTCGGAGAGGGGTTGAAGCGACTGGAGTCGTAGATGAAGTCGCCAAACGTCTGATCTCAGAAAAAACTGCTGCTTTCCTGAGCTTGAGTGTGGTACAAAGTTTCCTAATATCTTCCTTTTATCAGTATCGTCACCCAAAATGAGTTGAGAACTGAGACAGACTCCGAGCCGTCCATGGCAAACACCGTACAAGCTTTTCAGGCAGATCAGGAAGCCATTCTTGAATTTCCTTCAGATCGAGTATACTATGAGACCTGTCAATGAAAAGCCTTTCAACGAGAGAGAGACCAGATTCGCACTTTTTTCGGGCACAGCGAACGCAATATCGCCGACCTAAGTGAAACGCTTGTATGCTCGTGTACTTCGCATCGCAATCCAGACCCTGAAGTCATGGTGAGTGGCCGCCACATGGCTTTACAACTTCTGGATTCGAACCTGACATTCCAACTCGTACAGAACCGCAGCTGCCTGGGGAGGCGCCATAGTACGCCATGGCGGCATCCCATCCATGAATCGCGCGGCGTCCCAAAGAGGATTTGCGGTTTTTGTCATGAACTTCGCTCGAAGTTTCCGGGTGGTTCTTGAGAGTGCAATCAAGCTGACGGGATGCAAGAAGCGACAGACCTACAAAAAGTTCATGTTAAGACTGCACACGACAAGGCGAGGGCAGACACACCCTCGAGATGATCTCCATGGGTAGAGCAAGAAATCTTTCCAGGTCCAAGGTAATCCACTGTACAGAGTGCGACTTCCTTAAATGGGTATCTGAGGCACATTGCTGATGGGTAACAGAGCTCTTCGAGGCAAGCAGAGCATCGGATTTGAGTCCCCCGTATTTGTCCATCGCGGGAGTTGCTTGGCTGTGCAGAATTCGCGTGGAGCTTCGAATATCGCGAAGACAGGGTACTTGTTTTTTGAGCGATGGAGATGTGATCGTTCGGACTTGATGCGTTCTCAAACCGGCAGGAGAAGAGCAAAGTGAGGCGGTAGAAGCCGAACACCGACGCCCGCGCGACAAGATATGTCACGCAAGCAGTCACAAGCAACGCCACACCCATGGATGACTGAACGGAGATATCACGCACGGGCACAGGAAAGCGGGCAAATGCCCAAATTTTAATATTCAAAGCGATACTGACGCAACAAAGCTCAAGGCAGCAAGCGTTTTAACGACTCGGAGGATCCGGGACCAGAGTGAGCCACTCGTCGGCGGTCAGGGACTCTACAACTTCAGAGAGATATCGATGTCCTGTGATTTCCTTTATCCCCAAACAATACTCTGGCAATCCCACTAGGAGGCTCTTGAGGAGCTCGATACCTATTGAGATGTCAGCCTAGGGCAACTTAGGGTGTCAGAAGATACCGACTTACACGAACCGTCAGTCCCGCCGTCCACAAGTGTTGTGATTGCGTCTTCTCGTTGAACGCAGGGGCCGGAGCACTGTGACTTGCATCCACAAGTCGCGTCATCTTCTTGTGGTTCCTCCGGCCATGATCGCCCGCCAAGTCTGCAAAAACTAATATCAGCTTCGACGGTGGAAGGCAACCAAAGGCGGCGAGGTGCTCACAAGAAGTAAATCATGAGCCCTATGGCAAAGCAGTCCATTGGGCGGTGATCGTCAACCAAAGCCCTGAATGGGCCAGGAGCCCGCCAGCCAGGAGTCCCTACGAGCTGCAACGGTTGTCAGTGAATCAAAGGGTGAGGTAGCTGGAGGGGTCGTGATACGCACAGGCTCCAAGAAAAGAGGGCGCGCCGTTCCGTTGAGTCTTGCTATGCCGAAATCGCAAAGTTTGACTTCGATCTCGCCGTCGGTTGAAGCTGAAAACATAATGACATTTCCAGGCTTGATATCACGGTGGGCTATATTGAGCTCGTGTATGTACTAAGGAAAAGCAATTAGTTGACGTAGAATGCAACATTGTCAAGAACCCAACTGTGCTTACGGCGACTGCACTCGCTAACTGTACCACAATGCGCCTGACGCAGAGGTCGTGGCGCTCAGGCTCCTTTGGCAAGTCATAAGCATCCAAAGCGGTCTGGCCCTTTTCGAGGATGAAATCTACGCACGGAAGCGAGCATGGGTCAACGAGCGAGTCCATCGGTCTAGAAAAGAACTGATAAGCTTACAATACATCGATAGTTTTGGATCGTAGACAGCCTCGATAAGACGGACGATTCGGCGATGATATTGAACCGTCTTCAAAAAGTTCAGCTCCGCCTCTGCCATTGCCCGGCGGTTGCTTGAGATCACTTTTGCGACAAAAGCCTCATCGTCAGCAATCCTTTGAACGGCGCGGACGCTGCAGTTGGTGGTATCGTCGCCATATAGGTGTTCAGAGCTTTGGTACAAGTCGGTGAACTGAATCGGATGGTTACGTGCGGGTTGCAGTATATCAGTAGTCGAGTTGGTGTATCAAAAAAGCATCCACGGCTTACTTTTGGGGCCATGTACTTCAGCTCGGTTCCGTCGCCAAGAATGATCCGAGCACCATTGAGTATCTCCCTGGGTTTGTCGACTTCTTCCTCGCGCCCATGGGTTTCGAGCTGTCCCAGTCCATGATATTGAGTCAGTTCACAAAGCAGCCGAAGCATTAAGAGATAAAGACAACTCACGAAAACGGTTGAAGAGGGGTTAGAGTTAGCTTTTGCTATATAGAGAGTTCGGGCTGCCGGTTTGTAGTCGAAGCGTTGGAAGTGCGCTAAGAGACAACCGTAGTGTACGGCTAGACAGAACAGGTTACTAGACTAGAAATGAAAGAGGATCTCAGGGACTTTGCACTCACCTGCTTCTTTGGAGTCACTGCAGATGACGATAGAGTCTTTCGGATGCCACCCAATGACCAGCTTTGACCATGGTTTGGAGGGGTCGAACGACGCTCGCACATCCAAAAGATACCTAGTCCCAGACTCTTTGACATCGACCTGAAAGGACCCGAAATCGATGAATCCAGGAGAGCAAGGTGGGATGGGCTTAGAAACGGATCTGGTTTAGGTTGGCTCCTGTTAGCGTGATCCAGCCTCGCGTAGAGAAAAGATATTGCAGCTCACCCATCTGACTTATCAGCAGCGTTTGGTTTCCTTCCTGAGACGAGGCGCTGGGTCTTCTTTTGCGAGGGTCCGCCGATCGTAGACGTTGGCATTGCGGTTGGGGTGCGACAGGAATGGAAGAGTACTCGAGAAGCGACTTAGAGCTAGATATATCTAGCAAAGCTACTTCTCAGAGCTGGCGCCGTTCTGATCCCTTCGACTCCATGAGCCAAATGAACCTAGCGGACATGGCAACACCTGCAAGTAACGCCCCGCTGCATTGAACGGACGCAAAGCAGCGAGGTCCTAGGTTGATTCGCAATAGCACCACCTCAGCCATAGGAGACTACTCCCATCGCCTGTATTTCGACGATTAATTGAGTTGTGCTGCGGCCGCTGCCTCGGCACGTCGTTTCTAAAGAGTTACCGGTCCCTCAAACCAGGTCCAGATCACAGATGCTTTCTCTCTTTGCGAAGCAATCCTAAAAGAGGTAATTCCCTTCCCGCACGTCTTTTAATTGATGGTTGGTCATGGCAGCCTGAAACGTGGATACCTTGGTTTCGGTGGGGGAGGGGGGACGGGTTGAAGTCTGGTTCCGAACAGCGGTGTTTACATGTAAACGCGGGGACCTCGGATGGTCGCTAACAAACAAATGATGATATGGTTCCAACTCCCCAGTCCCCGAATTTGTGAGGTATATGCTATCAAGACGGCCAAGTCACTATACTCGCCGTCGGAAGTTCAAGTGTGCAGCTGCAGAGTTCGCGGGTAGACTCGCGTTTATTGCATTGGACGGGGCGCCGTTGTCTGTCATCCCATTTGGATTGCCCGGACTCTCACCGTTTCCGTGTTTGAGCCATTCCCACTATGTAGAGTCTGGGTCACTATTCTGTATCTTTCAATGGCGATAGACAGTAATTCTAAGCAACAATCAAATGACGAGATACAAACATGAGTAGCGTCGAAAGGTAAATGAATATAAATAAATAAATAAGCCAAACAGCTCCCTAGGGGTAAGCGGGAGCGATTTCCACCAAAGAGCTAAGTTTTCCCATCAATATCAATGGCTGCCGTCAGCCATCGGTAGCGATATACCGTTTTAGCCCGTTACGCGACACGCCCACTCCTTCTATTTTGCAGGTACCTCTACGTTGTCGGTGGGAGTTAGCGAAATTATCCGATTCAGCGATTTATCGGGCGCTTCTTGTTCAGGGCCCTTTGATGTGAGAACCTAAGGTGGGCTCGATCACCCGTGCGGCGTCCCATGGCCACAGCCTGACGTCGGCGATTGGAATGGTCTCGCTTGGACCTCCCGCGAGTTTGGGGTCGAAGTAGGATCATAAACATCATGGGACGCTTGGATCAACGAGTCGACGTTGGAGAAGTTACCCATTCTCCCAGAAATCCCAAACGATCCGCCAGGTCAGGAGATACGCCATGGTCGCCAACGGGAGTAGATGAGGAAAAGAGCCATCCCTTTTCGCCTCAACGCTGTCTCTATGGAGTTTTCGTCCCACCGGGGCTGTTGTGAGTTGGGCTCTGGTTGCAGGACAATGTTTTCAGCTCGATCGCTCGGCACGACGGACCTACCGACCAGCGGTGACAGGGATGTCCGCCGACAGTCCCGTTTTTAACGTCGATGTTTTTCTCCTCGGCAACCACCACCGACCACCAGTCCAATCGCCAACCGTCAACCCCTTCGTCTCTATCCATCTCCTTCTAACCATCCTGTTTTTAAAAAGGGAAAGTCAACGACCTTTTCATCTCACCTCGCACACCCTCCCCTCAATGATACTTTTAACTTCAAGTGAGTGACCTACCCTATAGGATCTATTCGTCCCTCTAGTACGTTTCTGACTTCTCTCAAGATAGGTCGTGGCATAGCACTGTAGCCTTTGGTCATGGGGGGTGCCCCAACTACTTCCTTCCCTGGCCTCACAGCTTGACGGAAGACTGCGTGGGTAGTAGTCCTCTTTGAGCTGCTCCTCTTCGGGGGAGCAACTTGGCCATCGGTGTTAGGATTGCGGGGTTAGCAGTGAATCTGGTGGGTTGGGTCGCTAGACAGTTTTCGCCACGATAATCGACTGACTTCCCTCCCCTCTACAATTAGCCGGTGCCCGAGTCTTGCTCACCAATCGAGTGAACGAGACTTCGGTAAGTCTACGTCATTTCGTCTCGGCAAAGCTTGAACAGCCTTGCTAACTCGTTGGTCTTGCTCGTAGGTCGGAGCTGTCCTATCCCTATACCCACGACTGCGGTCTTCAGATCCGCTACCCTGCCTGAACCAAAGTCGAGAAGCTAAGTATCTCAAGTTCGCGCAGCGTACTAAGATCTTTGTATTGACCAATTTTGTCTTCTTTTCTTCCGCCCTTTTTCGGTTACGCTATCCGCTTGTCGTTGCTTGGTACTGCTTTGCGTCCAAGAGTGCAGTCTTGACGTACATAGCTTCTCCACTTCCGGTTTCCGATTCAATCGCAGTCCGGTCATTGCCAGCTGTGCGAAGCTTAATTTTTCTCTCCCCATCCTTCGCGGATGAGCTTGCTTCCCTCTGTATCGCAATTTCGGTAACTAGTCAATTGCTATGGGTTATCTGCAATGGTCGCACCACTGTTTCCCAGCTGATTCTTGTCTGAAATGCGCGCGCAGCTGATCCCGTCTCATCTTTCGCTGGTATCATCAATACCAGAGTTCAAGTGCAACGCAATCCCATTCCGCTACGCTTCTATCAATCCGACGCGATTGGCTGACTTTCCGTGCTATCTACCCGCCAGCACGTCTGAGGTCTAAAAGACTTATATCGACCTCAGGACTGAAACTCCGACTAACTTCACGAGACGAGAAAGAAAGCGACTGAGCATTACGTACGATGACTTGTAGATACAAACTACGTGAAGGAGACAGACAGAGAACAAAGAGAGGCTCAGAACGCCAGGTGAAGAAAAAGGAGAAGAACGGAATCCACAACGTCCATTCCGTCCAGAGTTATTTCCGAAACACTCCTGGTTTTAATTTAGTAGACACGCTTGAAAGGCGGAACAGACTTGCACTCGTTCTCGTCCAGAGTGTTTGAGATGACACCACGGTACTTGAGTTCGACGTCGGGCTTGGTAGAGTCGTGTTGGAAGCTGAGGGTGTGCTTCATCCAGTTGGTGTCGTCACGCTGTTGGATGGATGAAAAGACTCGTTAGCTTCATATGCTCAGTCCAAGCCTAGACGTCCACGCACATCTGGGAAGTCTTCACGGGCATGGGCACCACGAGACTCCTTGCGAGCAGCAGCGGACACGATGGTCTGAGTAGCGTTCTGGAGCAAATTCCTGAGTTCCAAGGTCTCGATCAAGTCCCTGATTCGAGCGTTCAAGATATGAGCACAGTGATCTCGCATCCAACCTTGTGCGGACTTACGAGTTCCACTTCAAGCTTCGGTCAGAAACCTTGACGTCTTCGAAGCTGTTGTAAATCTTAGCGATCTTCCCAACACCCTCATCGAGAGACTTCTGGGTTCTGTAGTAAAAGACGTATGTAAGTGGCAATCCATCACTCCAACACTTCTTCAACGGACCGGAAGACAGCAGCATCGGACTGCATGGCCTTCTGCATATCCAAACGGATCTGAGCGGTCGACTTGGATCCATCAGCGGTCCTATTCATGGTGAAGCGGTCAGATCCGGCCTTGTGTCTGTTGATCATAAACTTCTCCATACCTCATCTTCTCCAGGAAGTCAATGCTCTCGCTGCCAGCGTTGTCATCAATCTTCTTGTGCGGCTTGCCGGGTTCAAGGTTTTCCTTGATGTGATGTGCGATGGCACGACCGAAGACGACAATGTCGAGAAGAGAGTTGGCTCCGAGACGGTTGGCACCGTGGACGGAAACGGAGGCAGCTTCACCTGCGGCGTAGAGACCAGGAACGACGACGTCCTTGCCATTCTATGGGAAGTAGGTGCGCAGAGTTAGGTAAATTGTCGAAGCAGTGCTTTTTGTCGTACGTACCTTGTCGACAGTAATAACCTCGCCAGTGTAGCGGGTTGGGATACCACCCACTAGTGAAGCAAACAACCATTAGTCTATGATCTAAAAATAAGGTTTGTCAACGACTTACTGTTGTAATGCACAGTTGGCAAGACTGGGATGGGTTCCTTGGTAACATCAACACCAGCGAAAATGGCAGCGGTCTCAGAGATACCGGGCAGACGTTGGTGAAGGATGTCTGGAGGAAGATGGCTGAGTTGCAAGAAGATGTGATCCTTCTCAGGTCCAACACCACGGCCTTCACGGATTTCGATGGTCATCGATCGAGAGACGACATCACGCGAAGCCAGATCCTTGGCAGTCGGCGCGTACTTCTCCATGAACCGTTCACCCTCAGAGTTCAAGAGGTATCCACCTTCGCCTCGTGAGCCTACGACCGCAACCGGTGAGCTAACGAGTTCCACGAGAGACCTTGAGTGCAAATCTCGTACCTTCAGTGATCAAGCAACCAGCACCATAGATACCAGTCGGGTGGAATTGAACGAACTCCAAGTCCTGGAGGGGCAAACCAGCACGTGCAACCATAGCGTTGCCATCACCAGTGCAAGTGTGCGCGCTGGTGCAGCTGAAATAAGCTCGACCGTATCCGCCGGTAGCCAAAACGGTCTTGTGCGAACGGAACCGGTGGAGTGTGCCGTCTTCCATGTTAAGGGCCAAAACACCGACGCACTCGCCACCCTCCATGATCAAGTCCAATGCGAAGTATTCGATGAAGAACTGCGTGTCGTGCTTGAGAGACTGGCCATAGAGGGTGTGAAGAATGGCGTGGCCGGTACGATCGGCGGCGGCAGCGCAGCGGTATGCTTGGCCACCCTTTCCGAACTTGAGAGATTGACCTCCGAAGGCGCGTTGGTAGATCTTGCCTTCTTCCGTCCGCGAGAAGGGGACACCAAAATGTTCAAGCTACGTTTTCGTCAGTACAGGTCGCGCCAAAGAAAGCGCAGATCACATACCTCTAATACAGTGTTGGGAGCTTCACGGCACATGTAGTGGATGGCATCCTGGTCACCCAGCCAATCTGAGCCTTTGACCTAATTGACGTCATAAGTCGTCAAGAGTGAGACCTAGCTACCATCTGGTGTCGAACGAAAAACTTACGGTGTCATACATGTGCCATCTCCAGTCGTCTTCAGTCATATTCTGTCGTGAGCGAGGCGATCAATACGGGATCCAATCATTCGAGATAAATTGGCAAACGTACTCCGAGCGCTGCATTCACACCACCCTATTGAAGAAAGTGTCTTAGCAAATGATAGATGGATCCTCCAGCAATACTTCCTTACTTGAGCTGCGACGGTATGACTTCTTGTGGGGAAAAGTTTCGTGATACAAGCTGTCTTGAATCCGCTCTCAGCGAGACCGAAGGCAGCACGTAGACCAGCACCTCCGGCACCGCTAAATGAGAGGAGCAAATAAGGAAAATGTACCAACAAGAGCCCGATTTGGGCTCATATCCCAAGACGGAAGCAGCACTCACACGACGACGGCGTCATATTCGTGCTCGAATATCGGGTACTCCGTTGCTGTGGACCAATTCTGCAAACGACCAAGGACGGATCAGACTCTTGTGTTCATCCAGAGTACACAATCGCTACCTTGACTTCCTGAGCCCGCAAAGGCTGAGTGCCTACGATCATCTTTGAAGAAGTCGAAGCATGGAAAGATCGGCTCTTGGCCTGCTGAGCAGCCTTGCTCAAACTCCTGGTGGATTCCTTCGCGAGCCGTCGCAACATCCTTCTAAGCTAACTGCGAAGAGCCGACTTGGGCGTTTTTGACGATGGCGAGAGGGGAAGATGAGAGGGAGAGAGGGAGAGTTGGGAGACGAGTGGAAGTTTCAAAGTGCGAGACGGGTGACGACGGGATGTTCGCGGTCAGTCTCAATTCCGAGCCTTGGGCGGAGGTTCGCACGGTACCACATGC
>WSUD01000507.1:0-14639 GCA_019633495.1 Tulasnella sp. 427 | reverse complement strand
GAAAAGCTGTCCGACGTTTGACATGCGTTCCTGAATTTCTTAGGTCACCGAGACTTATGAAGCGCGAATATTTTAGGAAGTCAATGCAGTTTACTCAGGACTGGCAAGAAGTTTGAGTCAGTCCCCGGGGTCAGACTGATAACAACTTGGTGGGGACGGTAGTTCGTTGTTATCAAGTTTGAGTGCACTATCAAGACTAGTAGAGACGACGGTTACTTCTGCTCTGGATGCCAGACCGCGTTTCTCCGGATCCATTTCCTTCAGTCGACGAAGACAAACGTTTCAAGGGTGGGACACACCCCAGAGTAGGCATTGAGTAGCTCCATCTTGTTGGCCGGTAGCTCATCCCGCAACGAGCCACTGCGAGTATCCGATGAACTTGGCCCCAGAAGGCCAAAACCATCGAATTGGGCTTCGCGCAAGCATGGGGCTGACGCAAGAGCAATAGGAAGACTCTAAACCCGGAGATCAGTCTCTCGAAATAAGGACGTGGGGGAAGGGACAAACCTGCGAGAAGAAGTCATCAATTGTCTCCGGCGTATGCTGCAGCACGACCTCGATGCGAAAACGACGTAGAGTGGGAATAGCTTCAAAAAAACACTGCAAAATCATATTCGACAAGCCTGGATCGGCCCACTCGGTTAAGCTCGAGGTCCTGCAGTCCCTCGGCGTTGCGCAAGGAGTGTATTACACTCTCCGTCAGCATTTTGAGCGGTATACCGTTGAGAGCCGCTCGCTCGAGACGGCGCTCATAGAGAAGCGGAATGGCGAAGCACTTCTCATGAGACCCGCAAAGTGTGCGCAGGTTGGGAGCCCACTTTTGTACGCGTTCTTTGCGGAACATGTCGTCTTGAGGTCAGGTGAACATCCAGGATGGATCCCAACAGAAGCCAGAATAGTCCAGATGCTCCAGTGACGTTTGATTGTCTAGCATCTGCGTTAGATAGCGGTTCCATCCGGGCACGGCATTGATGGTTGGGGCGATGCTTAATGCCAGATATTTGAGTTGGATGCAAGGTTCGAAAAGGAAGTCCAACCAACCGCCGTCTTCGTCGAACGTAACTGAGCGGTATGGCGCAATGTTTAGCGAGCGGAGATTGACGCAACGTTTCATGGCCTCGCGCACTGTGCTCCGAGGGCTTGCATCGAGAGGAGAAATCGATCCATCCTGCAGTACTAGGCTTGCCGAGGGAGCAGCTCGAGAATATGCTGCTCTAGAATAGCGGCAGGCGCATTTTCAATATGCTGGATATATGCCGCAAGGGAAGGATTCGTGTTGAGAGTCGCAATGAGTTCGGCTGCGCGTTCGGAACCGACCGCGTTTGTGCCGGAGCCTCGAGGTAACAAAATCCGACGATAGAGGATAGGGGCTGTGAGGGCATAAAGCCAGCGGCTTGCTCCAGCTATCGCGAAGCGAACTTGCTGAGAGCGCAGAAACCCGAAAACAAGGACCAGGACGTCTTCCGGTAAGTCTTTGACACAAAAGTTGGGGGGGGGGGGTATGACTGATGTTCATGGTTTAAGCTGACATGTAGACAGACAGGAAGCTGATAAGACAAGGCCCTCAGTTGATGCGTGCGCTTACTTTGCAGAGCGACTCCGTGAATTTAAACCCAGCGAGAACCAAAGTTGAACGCTGACGAAAGCGGAGCGCTTGAAAACCCCGCGATGTGGTCACGTGAGCCTGGGCGTAAGGTCAGGCAGAGGGCAGGTCATTGCGGGCTCACTCTTATCCTCAAACTCAGCTGACACTGTAATTCGTCTGGCTCATTTCTTTGGCGATTCAATATAGGTTTTAATGCCCTATCGCAATGAGCTACTGGACCCCTTTTACTCCCGCTACCCGGCCCATCGAAGCAACGTCAGAGGTCATCGAGGCCAAAACTCAGAAATCTTCTGAGTCCACATGGAGAAGTAATCTCAGAGTCATTGATTTTGAGGAATCTACTTTCCCTGAAATCTTTCTACACTGGCGTGTATACTGTAGTGTTTCGTTTATATCAGAGCTTATGAAACACTAAGATCTTTTTACCAGCGTAACCACACTGGAGGAACGGAGCGTAAATTTGTTCACCTTTTAGAATGATGAATAACACAGAATACGCGCGAAATTGTCTAGCTTCTGATCTCGCAACTAGACCTTACTAGCCGGGATACCGTCTCCTGACAAGAGGAACCCCCCCCCCCCCCGGAGACCAGGGGACACAGAAAAAAGGACCGAATCCTATGGGAGGTAGGGACAGGCTACATCCGGTATTAATGAGACACTACATTGATCCTATCCAGCTCAGGAAGAAGCCCAGGCCGTACGCTTTCGTGACCTTATACTGGCTCAGTGGTGTGATCTTTGGCATACTGTAGTGTATCATCAGTTCCGGCCGTCCAGTATCCCAACCCCTCAACCAGACCGGTTACGTCTTTGAATATTGTCCCAGGCCCGAATACTCGCGCCGTCCCAAATGCCCCACCCGGTACGGCTAAGTCAGTCAAGAAAACCATTCCGTTCTCCCAGCAGCACTGACATTCACGAGGCTATGCAATAATGAGGAGCAAACTTGATCTATACTCTCACAAAGACGTTTTCAGCACCGACATGCGCAAGGCGCTTCAAACCCTCCAGCATCCGGCCAGAGATATTGTGACAGCATTCTATGGTGATGCTCCCCCGTCTCACCGGTGACTCGTGTGGCTCAATCATTACGGTGGCGTCGGTGAAAGAAGTGTTCCGGTGTACCAGGTGCACCGGTATAAACAAGATAGTACAGTAAAAGCCCATTCTTCCCGATATCAAATGCTGAGTCGGCTTTGTTTTGATTTTGAGTAGCCGGAAGTCGAGAGAAGTCTATCCGAGTCGGAAACGATTGACTTGCGCGGAGATGGTCCAGCTGCACTTCCTCACATCAAAATAGGATTGGAGTACAAGGTGAAAATGAGAGCTGCGGTGATATTGCTCTTCACAGTGATAAGGTTTGAGACAAAGATTACTCGAACGAAAAGCAGAGAAAGTCACTCATGTATTCATCAGCAACGAAAACGAGATACATTTGCAGACGCGGTCTAGCCACACCCCTCATCAACGCAAGACTAGACCACAAGAACAGTGGACTAGAGCGAGGGGTGCGTTTACCAGGGCTCACCACGAGGAGGCCCGCGTTCCGACTTTTGAGCCCCGCAAAATTCACCACGCCGACAGAGGTTCCGAGACAACGGAGTCGCGGCTTGTGGTGACCACAGGCTTGCTACAGGTGCCAGCAGCAGGACGACGCCAAACAAGCGTCCTGCGCCTGAGAGGAAAACCAAGCTGAAGATTAGAACCCAGCCTTGACGGGCAAAACCACCGGGCAAAGCCACAACGCAACGTTCATGGTCGCCGCCGATCGGGTGGGGTGATATGACCAGCCTAAGTCAGCAATCGGTTCGTCAATCGAGTCGAGTGAGCTGCAGCGGGGTCGGGTCACTCACCCAGGATTGCAGCCTGGACCGCAGAGTTGAGCCGCTCGAGGCCAACTCCAACAAGCCTGAGAGTCTGGAGGGGGTCCTGAAACGAGGATCATAATGCTCAAGAGCGCGTAGGAAGGGTGTAAACTCATCTAGAACGACCATGTTTAGAACACCGTTTCGAAGGTTCTTACAAGCGGTGGTCGTTGTCAAAAACACGTTCTGCTTGGACTCGTTAAATGTCACACGATTGTTTAGGTAAGCAGTGACTTCACCCGAGCGCAGGCTTCGAGTCTTTTTTTAGGTCCTCTTGCAGCCAGCACCAAGGCTGAAACACAACAGAAACTCCGAAATATTACGACCGGGGAGACTTATGCATCCTTGTATCCTCAGAATCATCCCACTACTAGAGACAACGGTCAATTCACAAACTTAACAGCAGCCTTGACTCCTTCTACAGTTACTCGTCTTTCTTGACAGGTCATTCAGCTGGAGAAGAGAACAAAACGTGCTGTCTAACGGCTTAGTGGAAGTTTTCTAATTCGTATGCATTCCACCGTCACCATCTTCGCATGGTCGATTCGTCCGGACGCGATTGTTTCGAGCCGCTGTACAGATCGGATCACGCAATGCATGTCTGGCAAAGTATGAAAGGAACGGTTCACAAATGGTCCGCCTAAGAACATTCTTGACGGACGACTGGAATCGAAGGTGGACAAGGATCAATCTTTCAACGTGAACGAGCCGTCTGTGGAAGCACATTACGAACGCGGAAAAGGTTAAAGAATGGCTTGGAATTGAGATGAAGGACGAAAGCACACGGTCGGCCGAAGTGATTCTCAACGAGGGAGAAGAGGAGGGATGGGGTTGCTGCGAGTTCGAAAGCGGATGGTCTGTCTGAGCCTGTAGGGCCAGTCTAGGCACAATTCCGAAGCCTTTTGAAATGCGGAATAATTCTTTCATTCTCAGCTCCCATAGGTTTCATGACGATGAAGAAAACAGCTCCGATGGATCGGAACGGGATGGGAGGATCCTCTCAGTCTAGTGGCCACTGGAAACTCAAGAAACTCGGAGCCAAAGTCGCCGAGACTTAGCGTGAAGGCTTAGACACGGTGGATATCAGTGCTTGCACCGTTGTGAGGTTTCCTCCTCGAAATGGGACCCGTCGAGTCATTCAAACACGATCAAATGAAGTAAAAATCCAGGTACTCGACGCCGCTCCGATCGCAACGTGCTCGTGCAAGGAGCTCTTCAATGCGAAACCGTTCACCGACGGTTGACAATAGGTTGGACGAGGCGGATTCCGGGAACCGTTCCCTCAAAACGGTGACGGCTTTCAAAAGACGTTGATACTGGCGATGGGCGGAACGCGACTGAAGTGCGAGTGTGATGGGTGAGGTGCGTCAACGGGTGGGGGAACGGACAGGGTCGACGGCGGGGAAGAATTTCAGCAAAGTTTGGCTCGAGTTTGGTCATGGTTCGGTTCGGTTCTGATGTTGACCGCCTTTCCTTCCACCTCGCTGCAGCCTTCTGGACGGATCCCGGTTCATGGTAGACGACTAACAAGCACCAATATTCCGACGGCAAGCTCCATTACGATCGACGAAACGGCATTTATGCGGAGACCGAGATGTCTGAACGGATTGAGACGCAACGCAGCTGTCCGCTCGCCGTCGCATCGGAAGGCTGGCGATCTGGCGCACATGTGTAGAAGAACGTCGTGATATGGTAGATATGCGGGATGTACGTCTGAACGAGACTATTGTTGTCTCCAAGGGATTCTGACGCTTGTAGGATCAGGGTTGATGGACCGGGCACAGATAGACAGTTGAAGTATTCCGACACGCTGGCAACGGAACGTGCTTGCCGGCTAGCAAACGCGCTACAGGTCCGACAGAATGAGGGTAGATACCTGTCATCACGCTCGCATCTCTTGATTGACGCCCAAGCTGATAGGTCGAGGCTTGGAGACAAAGTTCAAGGAGGACGTCGAACAACGACCGGCTCATGCTGAGTGCATAGGACCTCACGTCGAGGATTGCGTCGAAAACGTCCAGATAGGGTGATAAACGGCTCCGTGACGTGCTAAACGCGACCCGATGCGACGAACGCTGGACCAGCGACGATTGGAGACTTCAGGCATCCAGAAAACACTGTCGACGAGTTGGAAACTTTGTATATGTGTAGGGCAAACGCGGACTCGGAGTGAAGACTTTAGTCGCGCATTTGCAAGTCACGGGATGGAGAGGGTCAGAGAGCGCGGCGATTTCAATGTTTGGAGGTCAAGACACCAGTCGACATTGCGACGACGCCTAAGGCTCATTCCGTGTGCAACCCACACAAGACCAGACACAAAGCGTCATTGAAACTTTGCGGAGGTTTTTAAGACTGTTCAGTCTACGTTCGATGGGCTTAACGCCTGGCATGATGGCGTTGACGGCCATGGATGCGTCTACGGACGTTGGTGAGGCGTTGGAATCGGTAGTACCAACGCCCATTCGGTACGTCTTCTCGTCCCAATTGGAGAGATCACAGTCATACTGATATATTTCCGGAACTCACTCGTAGCGAGAACGGGTATTTGATGGACTTGCCCAGTGATCACCAGCACCGCCGGTCGATGTTCTTGTACAGGGACGTCCAGACCGCACGCGCAGTTCTTGTCGCCGCTTCCACGCTACAAGATCAATACAGAATCCATATAACCCTAGATGAACATATGTCTCCCAGTGATCGACGCGCAGGGGAGGCGATGCTCGTCTCCTTGTTCCAATCGCGCCCTTCCTCCCCTGGTGAGCTTGTCTCTTCACGCTTGTCGCTTACAGGCACATACTGATGAACGTACCCGACGCCCAGATCCGACTGTACTTACTGCTGCTCCTGAGGTTACGATGTCATCTTCCGGTGTGTCTCTCGCACTTGGGTCGAAGCCATGGGCTCCGCTGATCCTCCGCGCTCTGACCGTTAGTTTTACGAGCTGACCAAGATGACGACTCGGAATTTGAAAGGGAGGAAGACGCATCCATCGACGAATTGGGTGATTTCTACTGTGTTCTGCTTTCAAGTTTTACGACTGACTGAGTGTTGTTCCTGTAGCTGAGGACGTTCTCGAGGATTCTGTTCGAGGCGAGGACACGTCTTCCACCTCTTCCGACGACGATGCTTTGGTGCGCTTCGAGCGTGCTATTGAGCGCTCGTACTTGAACCTTGGTGCCGGGGATGCACAAACTGAGCGCTACAGGGGAACAGTCGATCAGCGGAAGGAGCCTGAGGATGAGGCATCTAAAAGCCTGTCGGATGAGTATGTCACTCGTCAAGCTACGGTCAATGGAGACGAAGCCGTCGAAGAGACCTCATACGGGATGCTTTTGCAAGCCGACGCGGATATGAAAACTGCCATGTTTTTGAGTTCTCGGTAGCCGGCGCGTGTATGTACTGTAACTCCTTGTTCTCCGTCGTCTTATTCAGTTTAGAAATATTGCACGTGATACCCCGCCACTCCTAATCATGCTCGGTGATAGCACTGCCGATGCAAACACAAATATCAAACCGCATCTGATCATATCTCTTGACGGTCTACGTCCCAACGATATATAGAATACCAACAAGTAGCGGCGAGCTTCCTGTTCCGAGCCCGCGCGCACAACCCGACTCCAGCTTTCGACCTCTACTTTCGGGCTAGAAGACGATGCCGTTCGCTCCAGCTTGACGTGTAATAAGAACGGCTTCATACACCGCCATGATATGATGGCGCACTTCCTCGTTCTCCTCGAACGTAACTTCAACCTCACACCTGCGCTGCTCCAATAGGTCGATTTTTTCCTTTAGCCAGGATTCCTGCTTAGCCTCCGGAACCACCTCTGCCTCGACGGAGATCAACGGCTTGCATCCAGAAAAGAAACGACGGCCATTCCTATGCCAGTGATGCTCGTCCACTACCGAAATCACCTCGATCGCGGCCATACGAACTGCTTTCCACCTCCGAGCGCGCTCTTCTTTTTTCGTTCGTGGGCGGGAGGCTTGAAGGGCTTCGCGGTAGATCGTATGGACTATTTTGGGATTCCCGACGTTGCTTTTATACTCCAGGGGATCCCAGAAATTGCTTTCTGTTGTTGGATGCTCCTTCATGAAGAAGGGACGAAGTATGGATGTCGTCGGGCGATTCGGAGATCCGGACGCAGCGCGGTACACACGAGGCACTCGGCCTGAGGTGAGAAGGCGCAGATATTCAGAATCGTAGGTCCAGGGATCTATACAATTCATAGCCAACCAAGTACTTACCGTCCAAGCTGCGCAACGAGATCATGTTCAATACGAGCTCTAATGTCCGCATTTCAAATGAGTCGGTGGGCCCTTGAGTATCTGCATTGTTTGGACCTGGTTCTGGTCCTGCGTGCATGGTTAGCAGAAGGAGCCATGAGCTGGCTGAAGACTTACGAGTTCTGCGCCTCTTAGCGGCTAGAACTAAGTCCTCTCCACCGTCCTCCTCGTCCTCTTTCTTCTCGTCATCCGCCAGACTTCGCTTCAGAGGCCTGTGACCTTGACCTGCTACTCTGCTTTGGACCTTGTCTGGCTTGAGCGCGTCGGCTACGAGGTGTCCTTTGGTAACAAGTTGAGCTGAGCCAGCTTTAGAGAAGATAGATCGAACATCGTCACTTCCCCGACTAATCGGGCAGTCAAGGTCGTGTTACATACCTCGAACGGCGTCTAGGAAGATGTTGTATGGCACGGCATTTGGAGTGATGGGGGCCCTTTCGCTAAGGTGTCCAACAATCGCGGCTATGAGCTTCGTACGGGTGCGTCTATGTATCGTCTCCACTGCGTAGTTGATGTGGCGGCACTTCAGGGTGGTCCGGAGGTTAGTTCCGACGTCTTTGGTGATTTCCTGCGGTGCTGAAACACAGTTCTCTCCGCACTTGGAATACCAAAGAATGAGGTATCGCGACCGTTCCTCATACGAGTGGGTGGGCGGGGCAAGGGGGATCAGGAGAAAGTCGGGACTATACGACCGAGTCAGTCAGTATCACAAGCGCACTGTAAAGCTCTTGTATGGCTAGCTAACCAATTTTGGGGCATGATCTGGGTGATAAGCTGTTCGATTTTATCCACCGACCCGGTGGTGGACTGGTCTGTTTGTAGGAAATGAGCCGTGAGCATGATAGTTTTGATGAGACCTAAATATCCATCGCGGGCATTCTTTGAAGAAGAGGTGCGTGTTGCGCCTATGCCAACGGGAGTCATGGTTGAGGTGTAAGGGAAGGTCAGGACGATTCCGGATTCAGAAAAAGACTGTTCTCACGAACCAAGTGGGACACCCCAGCGCATTAGCCCTTGTTCCACTCACAGTGAATCTATATGGGTACACATATCAGGAAAGCCGATGATACATCAGCCACATATATACGTGCATTTTTACGATCTAGCATTTGCTGGTCTATCGCACAACTCTAGTGTCGACGGGCTGACATAAGGAATCGTGCGAGATTTAAGCGATAACCGCAGAACGATTCTTGAGTTCAGACAACGACCACCGCTTGCAAGAACCTTCGAATGTTACAAAACGTGGTCGTTCGAGATGAGTTTACACCATTTCTACGCGCTCTTGAGCATTATGATCCTCGTTTCAGGACCCCCTCCGGACTCTCAGGCTTGTTGGAGTTGGCCTCGAGCGGCTCAACTCTGCGGTCCAGGCTGCAATCCTGGGTGAGTGACCCGACCCCGCTGCAGCTCACTCGACTCGATTGACGAACCGACTGCTGACTTAGGCTGGTCATTTCACCCCACCTGATCGGCGGCGACCATGAACGTTGCGTTGTGGCTTTGCCCGGTGGTTTTGCCCGTCAAGGCTGGGTTCTAATCTTCAGCTTGGTTTTCCTCTCGGGCGCAGGCTGCTTGTCTGACGTCGTCCTGCTGCTGGCACCTGCAGCAAGCCTGTGGTCACCACAAGCCGCGACTCCGTTGCCTCGGAACCTCTGTCGGCGTGGTGAATTTTGCGGGGCTCGAAAGTCGGAACGCGGGCCTCCTCGTGGTGAGCCCTGGTAACGCGCTCTCCTTTCACCGACATTTTCCCTCTACGGTATCTTGAGAGAGTGGCTAGACCGCGTCCGCGGATCTACTCCCTTCTGTTCCTGATGAATACATCTCTCTGCGCCTTCGTTCGTTCGTCCGCTTGGAGTGATCTTGGTCTACAACATTGAAGCTGGTCCTCGTGCACTTTCCAATGCTGAGAGCCAGACCTATGGACACTAAAAGACTCATGAACTTGCCACCGCTTAGTTTCGAAGCTCTCGATCGTCCCTCTCCCCGTCCTTGCCGGAGGCTTCTTCAGTCTTCTCCATTCTTGACGCTCTGCTATGTCCCCATCCTTCACCCCATGGGCTAACGATACCTGCCTACAGAACCCTACCCCAATGAGACCGCTTTCAGTAGAACGCCTTCGCGGCGCATTAGCTCACGCATCACGAATCGAACGGAAGGAACCAGTTGATGAGTCATATTCTGAGAATGGCTTGGTAGAATCCAATATTATAGCTGGCTGATTCACTGCGAGAACTCGTTCCCGAGCCTCGAAGCACAGAACGGAGGAGGTCGACTCGCTGACATAAGCGGAAAGGAGGAACCTTCCTTACAGTCTGAACCACGACCACCGCCCCAAGAACGTTTACGACAACTCTCGAATTTGGTGATCCCAGACGATCTCCTACCCTTTACAAAAACCTGATTCTAATGGTGGCTTCCAAGGTGACCTCTTGGTACATCTTACAGTTGACTCCGAAGAGCTCAGCTCTGCGGTCTAGCGTGGAACTCTAGGTGAGCGAACGCGGCGCGAATCCCTCTTGCGAGCTAGACTAACACGTCTCTCGCTGGCTTAGACTGTTTTCATCACTTCTTTGGTCGGTGGTGACCATGAAACGTCGCGTATCGGCTCAAGCCCGGTGGTTTTGCCCGTCAAGGCTGCGTTTAGATATTCAACTCCCTTTTCTCCTCGAGCGCAGGACGTCTGTTCGGCGCCGTCCTGCTGCTGGCACCTGCAGTGACCCCGAAGGCACCACAAGCTGCGACTCCGTTGTCTCGGAGTCTTGATCGCCGTGGTGATTTTGTGGAGCTCGAAAGTCGGGAACGCGGGCCTCCTCGTGGTGAGCTCCGGTAAACACTCTCCCCCTTTGCTCCAATCGTTTTCCGATGAGTGAGGGTGGCTAGACCGCGTCCGCAGGTATGCATCTCGTTATATTGAGTGTTATAACTAGTTCTCCCTCAGCGATCGTTCGGGCTATCCAGCTAGGTATCTCCATTCCATGACTTGCTAATGCTTGTTCGGAATGTTCATTCAGCTTTCAACTGCTCTCTTTCCCGCTGCACATGCAAATCTCTTCAGCTCATCAAAACGAGAGAGTGGACAAGCATCCCGTGCGGTAGCCGCATTTCGAGTCGTCGCGTCGCATCCAGTAGATCAATCGCGGGCGACGGCCTGACGCATAGAGCAGCATCCACAATTCTAGTGTAGGCAGAGTGATAGTAAAAATACATGAGTGTTTCTGGAGTCCCGATACAACGTTTACCAAGAGGAAATGCTCTCCTTATGGGGTGACACCAGCTCCCGTTCCTCCTCGTATTCCACCTCGACTCGGGCGCCACCTGATTGCGAAAAAGCTCGGTGAAAGGTATTTTCGACGATCGAAGAGGTTGAACTTACGTTTCCTGGGTTTCTTCGTATCGTCGACTGCCTTCCGCTTGCCCAACGTCGTTTTCGGTGGTCGCTTCTTCTTCGCTGGGGGAACTTCCCCATCGTCGCCCCCTTCTGAAACCTCAGACTCGGACGCCTCCGCTTCATCAGACTAATAGGGCAAAATGAGCACAGTAGATCTCCCAATTCGCCTCGGGACAGCTCATACCTGAACCGGCTCCATATCCTCCAAATCACTCAAACCACCAAACTCGCTCTCGCTGTCATCGCTGACGAACTCCCGACCATCCCATCCCTCTTCTTCCTCCTCTTCCTCTTCAAGATCCTCTTCCTCCGCTATTTCGTCTTCATCCTCCATCTCGACTCCAAGCTTCTCTTTACTCTTCTCCGCGTCTAAGATTTGCTTCCAAATGTCTTCGTTCACATTCAGAGGTTGGTCGCCGTACGCTTTGGTCTTGAGACGCTCGATGAGCTCCTTCTCAATCGCCTTCTCGATATGCGCGGCACGGAGTGCTTTGGCTTCTCTCCGGGCTTCGCGGCGGTCGAGTTTCTTCTTTATTGGGACTACTTTCGGACTGCGGGAATAGACGATAGTTCAGTGGGTAAAGTCAAAGTCTTGAGTAAAGATCAAGAAACCTACGCATTAGAGAGTTTCATCCTCCGCATTTTGATAAGATATTGAGTTATCTTGGTTATCCTTTGCTTGCATCGGTGAATCATGTAGTCGGGCCAATATAACAACTCAGAATCGATCTACCAGAGAAGTGCGAGTTAATTGACAATGCAAAGACGGCGTCGACGTAGGGGCACACCATTTCCAGAGCCTTCATGTAGTTATTAGGCAAAGGTACTCGCTCCCACATCTTAGACGGCAAATGCGCTCGCTCAATCGTCTTGGTGTAGAGATAGAGAACACCTTATTCGTGGACCCAATGACCGTCAATAAACGGAGTCGAGGCGATCAGGCTCTACGTAGCTGCATACCTTCACGTTCCCGCACGGTAGCGTATCTCGAGTTCGCGAGGGGACAATCTCGTTTGTTACACAGTCCAGTGAGATTATACGCGTTCCGACAGAACTGCTGGTCCTTCTCCGGTACACTGGTGTCGGGAATCGGTTATTGATGAGTCTCTCGCTTCCCATCATCAAGAGAAGCACCAACCGAACCCGAAAAGAGCAATGACTCTTGCCAATGATCTCCCATATAACGTCGTCGCTCTGCATACTGCGAGGCCAGTAATACGCCTGAAATGGTTGGTGGGTGAGGGGTCGATCCTGGTCAGCGTCAAAATTTCGACGGCGATCTCACTTCTCGTCACTTCTCCGCTTATCTCTCATCTCATTCTCGTTATCTCCCACCGAGTCCAAATGACCGTCAGCGTAGCACCTGCATCCGATATCTTCTCTTTCGTTAGCTGCGAAGATGTTAGAGCCCATCTTTCTCTCCTTCGCGCTTTCCACGACATCAGGACGTCCGCTGATGACGCCACCACTTGGAAAAACGTCGTCGCCAACAGTGTTGCCAAGTTCCAAGCATGGGCCATGCAGCCCCAGGCACCAGAGAACTCCTCCCTCTCAGTGGATTTGGATATTCTGATGGTGTGGCATACCTATCTATTGGTGAGTATTGCTTCCGCTAAATGTAATAGGGGTCGGCTGTCTCATGCCTTAATGCTCTCCAGAATCCCGTCAAGTACCAGCAGGACGCTATTCGGCTGTACCCCAGTCTACTGAGGCTTGAGTTCGCTTACTTCTGCTATACCGGTTTGCGCGAGCCATCGTTAATGTTCGTTGTCCGCAGCTTCGCAGAGGTATTTGGAGGCATTACTCGGGGTTCTCTCACGCCCCAGAGTGGCCGCGCTGAGGCAATTGCGAAGACTTTGAACGTGATTACACCACAACTGTCGGACTTAGAGTCCGCGGTACACCGTCAAGCGTCGTTTATCGAGAAGGTTGTCCGCTTAGGCTGGTCGGAGGGATCCACGGATGAGTTCTTGACGAACTGTATCCAACGGTACGGCTGCTTCTTAGAGCTGGTTAAGGCCGGGAACGTTCATTCTCTGGTGCCGACGTTGGTACGGGTCTTGTTTATTGCTAAATGCTAGTACCAATCGCTGATGGAATAATTCATAGGACATTGTACGTTAGTCCCTCAAAGGGCTTGACTACTCTCGCTAAACTGTCTTTTGGTTTCGTCAGGACCTCGCATGGCACACCCATCAGCTGAAAGGCTCCAAGTACTGGTAAGCGCTTCGCACATGGCGCTTTCTGATAGCGCTCCGCTCAAACTCTTGCAGCAAGGAAACCAAGGAACTCCTCGGACATGTTTTAAACCACGACGACAGCATCGCAGAGACAGAGTTGACCAAGTCCTTCGATGAAACGACCACCGCGTGGAAGGTACGTATATTACCAGTAGCCGGGCGTGGTTCAACTGTCTCACCGGCATTCCATTTTTCTTAGGTTCGGTTTGGGACTGTATACCTCGGAAAGCGTATGTTCGATGGACCTGAAGGCACGGACGGCATTGACGGGACTTCTGGCTGCGGGGTCAGTAATTCACGCTCACCGATATTCCATTCGAGATATCTAAGACGAGATCTTGGTACTATACAGGGCGGATGCAATGGCGAATGCGGCTCTTGTGGCACTCTACAGCGCGGTTCATGTGCTCCTGTAAGTCCTTGTCCGACGAACACGTAGTCGCGAGACTGATTTTATCTCACAGGGCGAATGTGGGGAGTGCGGTAGTCGCATTCAAAGTATACCTCTAGGCATCGCTGGCTGCGGGGTAAGTTTCTTCCGCTGCCTTCCTCCCGTTCGATGACCTCTGATTCACCAGGACCTCTTGATTCAATTTCTGCAGGGTGGTTGCAACGGCGAGTGCGGGTCTTGTGGAACACGCGCATGAAGCACCGTCGCCTTGCTGTTCACGTCCGCTTTGTTGCTTCCTCCTCGCATTTGATAGCCAGTTACATGAGAAAAATAGCATCTTTTTGACTCTTATAGAGGCCTTCACTGCCCAGGGGTTGACGTGAGAATGTGGACAACCTTCTATCACGGAAGGCCAAGGCCGCGCTGTGCGGGTTTTTCGGAAGGGATTACCTCATTCAGACGAACGGCACGCCTCAGCCTCGAGGCCGGTCCTTGTCACATCCCTACTGCGTTTTTTTCTCACTTGGCCAACTGCAACTTTCGCACCACAAAAAGCAACCCCATCGTATACCCCCCTCAGCTCCATTTACAATTAATCAAAGACTCCGCCACCCCTGCACGAGAGAATGTCGACCATTTCCTCAGGGTCCTCAACGACATCATCCTCCGCGTACTCTGCGTTCAGTAGTTCCCTCCTCAGGCCTAGCTTCCGATCCTCCCTCTTCGACTTGGATGCTGAGGACTCGGAGTTTCTGGAGAATCAGGAAACGCTGCTAAGGACCGCGGCGAGCATCATCTCGAGCACGTCGTCTGGGCCGTCGGTGTACCAGTACCCCCCGCCGAGGCCCACATGGCAGACTCG
>WSUD01000506.1:0-14670 GCA_019633495.1 Tulasnella sp. 427 | reverse complement strand
ACGAGCGAAGACGATTCCGCGTCAGATGACTCGTTCGCGTCGGTCTCGTCGGACGCGCTGCAAGGTGGGGCGCACCCGCCGATCGACCCGCCTGACCGAGCGTTCTTGCGGCTCGTCGCGGAGAGCTGTCCTGAGTTGGAGATGTTGGTGTTGGAGGAGGCGTGGGATTTCGATTGGTTGACGGCTGAGGAGGCGGGAGGTGCGGGCGCGGGTGTTGCTGGGACTGGGACGAGGACGCGCGAGGAGCCTGAGGTTGGACCAGGGACGCTTTCGAGGGTGAGGTTGAGGGTCAACTTTCGGAGCGTGGAGGATGTGGAGGAGAGGACGGAGGTGCTTGTGAAGGGCATTCGGAGAGCGATGAAGCAAAAGACGGTCAACACTAAGAGGCCTAAATTCTCTCGCGGTTTCTTTCTGAAACCAAGGTAGTTCTCACTGGCGTCTTAATCCCCTCTTTTTTGAACTTTGTGTAAATTGAAAGCGATGTAAGGAGTCCGCGACGGCGATTTGAACGATCGATTGTCCCCCCCGCCCTTCCCTGGATTTCCATCTTCTTCTCTTTCTTTCACGCCTAGTAGATGATTATAGTGACATATTATTCGGAACATATCTTTATATTCCTTCCGGGGTTGACAAGGTCTCTGAGCGCACGCTGGTCGGCAGAAGGGCTCTCATCGTATCCGGGCGTGTATCACGAATGATAACGCCACGTTCCATTCTACCTTGGCAACCCGGACCATGGGCGCACCAAAGACCTAGCCGGATCGACATTGGAGAAGTACGTACTGCAGCTTCACGATAGTCCCACGGGTATTATCTTACGAGAGCGCCCAGGCGCCTTGCGAGTGGGTTGGTGACGACGCGCATTACGTGATGCATGCAGAACCGAGCTGATGGTCACTGACGTGAGATCATTGTCTCTATTAAGCCCGTTGGAGATCTTGTGCATGTACTGGATAGCTGGCTGCGGAATTTCATAGCAAGCGGAAACACCATCCCCCGGGCTCCTCGAATGACTAATATGACAGAAGATGAACTGAATTTATGACCCATTAGTACATTGAAGGATGATAGGGTATATACGGAGGCCGCGAGATGCAATGAACGCGATCCCAACGTCCCAACGACCGCTCGAGAAGACGTCGCCTAGTTCGCCACTTCGTCCGCAATAGACAAACGAAAAAGGGTCTCCGATGAGCCTTCCAAGTCATTCATCACGACACTCAACCAACGAGCGCAGTCGGATTTATGATCAGGAATGCCGATCGAACCAAAGAGTTCCATGGCCCGTCGATAGAAGTCCGCAGCCTCTGTGTTGTTACCTTGTAAGCGAGCGAGGTGACCAAGACCGCGTTGCGTGTCTGCTAGCTCGAGGTTATGCCGATCCGCGTGTAGATCTCCTGCGCAAGGTTGTACGATTCCTCGGCCTGGGCGTATTTGCCTTGGACCTGATAGACATCCCCCAGCCCTCTCAACGTGTTCGCTCGACCGAGCTCGTTGCCGATCCGCGTGTAAATCTCCTGCGCAAGGTTGTACGATTTCTCGGCCTGGGAGTATTTGCGTTGGGACCGGTAGACATACCCCAGCCCTGTCGACGCGTTCGCTCGACCGACCTCGTTGCCGATCCGCGTGTAGATCTCCTGCGCAAGGTTACACGATTCCTCGGCATGGGCGAATTTGCCTTGGACCTGATAGACATCCCCCAGCCCTGTCAACGCGTTTGCTCGACCGAGCTCGTTGCCGATCCGCGTGTGGGTCTTCTGCGCAAGCTTGTACGATTCCTCCGCCTGGGCGTATTTGCGTTGGGACCGGTAGACATGCCCCAGCCCTGTCAACGCGTTCGCTCGACCGAGCTCGTTGCCAATCCGCGTTTGGATCTTCTGCGCAAGCTTGTACGATTTCTCGGCCTGGGCGTATTTGCCTTGGAACTGATAGACATCCCCCAGCCCCGTCAACGCGTTCGCTCGACCGAGCTCGTTGCCGATCCGCGCGAAGATCCCCTGTGCAAGCTTGTGCGATTCCTCGGCCTGGGCGTAATTGCCTTGGAATTCGTAGACATTCCCCAGATTGCGTAACGTATTTGCTTCCGCGACCTTGTTCTCCTCAGACCGGGCCAACGCCAACGCCCGTGTGTATACGGAGTTGGCTCCATCGTAGTCTCCCCGGGATCGATGAAGATTTCCTACCTCCAGAAGCAACGCTGTCGACGTGGTCTTGGATCCCAAATCTTTTTTAGCCGCAGGGGGTGTTGAGGGCTAAAGCGAGGTCCTCGTTAGTCCTGTATTTTCCATGTAATGGTTTATTGACTCGCCATCCATTGAACCTCTTGGAGGCAACGTGAACTAGACGGTCGCATTCGATCGCTAAATCTCCAGCACTCAAGCAATAAGTTGCATAGCCTAACTACTTGTCCAAGCTGTGTTTCTTCGCCAGGCGTAGGCACCTTTCCCTCAGCGACCATCAGTGTGATAGGACCTGCTGAGCTCAGCTCATGAAACGGGAGCTTATCCGTCATCACCTAGCAGTAGATGTGAGCGTCTTGTAATCAATTACATAGCCTGCTTCATTGCCCACCTCCCAGCACACCCAGCCGGCCGACCAAACGTCGCTGGGCAGGTTGACTTGTCCTCCGTTCACAACTTCGGGAGGCGCCCAGCGCAATGAGAAGCCGTACCCGGTTAACGTCAACTGGTTTCCTATCGATTCGATCTTGATTTCGGGCGACGGTACTTCACTCGGATCCTGTGGCGTCGTTTCACCGCGTGCTTCATCCTCGACGTTCTGATCTCTGTCGTCAATTGCGCGGGCGGAGCCGAAGTCGGTGATCATTGCGCGGTAGTCTGACCCGACAAGTATATTCATCTGCGGTGGCTGTTAATGCGGGCGCTTGTGAGGCTAGGGCATTCAAGAGAACCTACCGACTTGAGATCTCCATGAATGATCGGCGGTGTTCGAGTGTGAAGGTACTCGAGTCCCCTAAACATGTCCTGGATCTGTATTTAGGGGAATATTCGGTCTTGCATGTCTTTTTCTGGCCAAATCATACTTACGAGAGATATACGTTCGGGGATCTCCCAGTCTCCGGTTGCAAGGAAATCCGCCAAGTTCCCATTCGGCTCCCATGGCATAATGATCCACGCTTCTCCGTCCCGAATGTCTTCCACGAATCCAATCAACTTCACGATGCTTTCGTGATTCAATCCGGCCATAATATTCACTTCCCTGACAAATTGCTAGCATACAAAGTGATTAGAAATCTGCATGGTTGCGGAAGAACCGACGTTACCTTGGCAAACTTCTTCTTGTTTATATTCACATCGTAATTCAGCTTTTTAACAGCTACAGAAACCTTTTTGAACCTGTATTTGTACCTGACAGCGGCTTGCTTCACAGTTGCTTTTCCTCCGGCTCCGTTAGGAGCATTCGCGACGAACCGGAAGGCCGCAGGGTCCATACGAAAGCTCGAAAGCTGGTCGAGTCCGGTGCATTCGACTAGTGCGGCTTGAATGTCATCAGCATTGCCATAGCTTATGTCGCGGTTGTGCCGGGTGAGATTGTGAAATTGGCGCTGTACGCCTTCATTGAGTTTTGACAGAAAGATTTTCATACAAAGAGCGACTTTCAGGATGTAGGGAGCAGGCTGCGTCTGTTTGTATTCAAGTAATGTCTTCGACGTGATTGTCAGAGTGGAGGGGTGTAGAGGTGTGGTGGATAATGGACAAAGCGGTGGTTGACATTGGTCAAGCCTCGCTGCCTTTGCACCTCCTCGGCGCTTATCGGTGATTTGTTCCATTCCCATTGCGCTATTTGATTGGTGCGTAGGACAAGATTTTCTGCGACCCGGGGATGCTTCCCTTGCTTTCAGCAAAGGCTCCATTGAGCTTTAACTAGGGCTAGAGCTGGGTTATCGAGCTCGTGAGATCCAGCGTACATGCGTCAAGCTACGCAATGCTGGCCAACCCGCAGGTTGTGACATTCATAGGCATTCAGAAATGCCGATGAACGGGCTTCTGCATTATATTGAAAAGTATCCCAGTAACCTGGGACAAGAAGTGTACTCAACGTTAGTGGATTGGACACACCTAAAGAGTGGGCCATGGCGCTTGACAACCACTTGAACGCCGGTGATGACCTGAATCACGTGCTTCAGGTGACTTGAACACCGGGTATCAAAGTTGATAGTTACGAGCGAACGCCCTAATGACAGGGCCGCCTAATCTCAACCGTCTTCGGACTTATGGAAATTTTAACGGACGATGAGTATGAACAGGAGGTCGAGTTAGGCAGACTGGGGTGCTACAGTCCAACGGTCGTACCATCACCCATGGATCTTTGCAAGTCGAAGATCGTATTCGGAAGGTCTTATCATCAAGCTGTGGAAGACAGCTCTTCAAGGGCCAACCAGTTGGTTTGGACGCATAATTTGCGAATACGTGAGGGATGCAGCATTGTCGGGGATAGCATACCTTGACGGCTTAAGGCGTCCGAACGGTGAATGGCACGTACCTTTCTCGACTAGAAATGGTGGGACTCGCATACCCAGTATAATTAACCACTCAGGCTCTGATTCATAGCCGCCTTTCTACGCTACGCCTTCCTCCGGTTTCCTCCACGTCGCCTCGTATCCAAATGAACGGCTCACATCTACTTGTCTTCAAGTCTGGGTGGCATTCAGGTAGATTGCAGAGAGAAGCCGCCTCTTCGTCGTGGGTGGGGGTCCGAAAATAGAAGTGGCGTGAAGAAGGAACGATGACGACACAATGTGTCCGTCTTTTGTACCAACGCACCCAACGCACCCTCGTTCAATCCCCCCTTCCACTCTACCCACACCCCAACGTCTATTCATAGCTTCTCTCAAATGGCGATGTGACCTGCGATGTCAGAACCACCAAATACGACGGCCCAACAAGCTCCAGCAACGTTGACGGACCCACAAGTACCACTGGCATGACCATCACGGTCAACCGCCGCTCCTCAAGTAACGACTCCCTTGTCGACGATCGCAAACCTATCCCTCTCCGAACCTCCCCGCGCACCCTCCACCCATGGTGTAGGACAAACCGACAAGCAAAGCAAACGCACCCCGGGCCTCGCCAAGAGCAAGTCAACCACAACATCCAACCTCCGGCTCATCATGAAATGACACTCGCACCCGTTGTCAACTTCCGCCAACACATCTTACAGCAAGTTCAACAGCACGCGGGCCTCCACCGACGCCGCAACCGCCGGAACTTCCTCCTCCAACCGGCAATACCGTCGACCGCTGCCAACACCGCATCCTGGAAACACCGCGGCCCTGCGCGACATCCAGATGCCTGAGCTTCTCCACCTCGTCTTCACGTACATGCCCAAACCTTCCCTCACGACGTGCGCCCGAGTCAATCGAAGCTGGTTCCTTATCGGCATCGAACATCTCTGGAGATCCGTCAACGTGAGGACTTTCTTGACGTTGAGTTCGGGTTACAGGAGGGTGGCGGATTTGGTCAGCTTGGGGCCGGTATGTTCGCGTTTTCATCATTATTAATATCTTTCTTAGCTGCTTCAATTTGTATTTTAGATACAGGACGGCCTATCGCTGACAGTCGCTGAAGTCGCTAAGCCGGGGATATACGCACCTTGCATCGCGGTCTTCGAGCCCTGCTATCACGAAGCCACCGACACGGAGCCCAACGTCCACCCGACCTCTACATCGAACTCCTCATCGACCTCTGGTGCGACATCCTCACAGACCACCCACACCTCCTCCCAATCCCCACACAGCGGTTTCATGCACCCCATAACCGAACTCAGGTTACCCGTTCTCTTCCCGCGACTCCGAAGCCTCCTCGGGTCCACGTCCCGCAACTTCGCCGAAGGCTGCCAGAACGCCGAGTTCCTCGTCCCATTCCGTCCGCTCCACGGCCTCCTCCGACCCCTCACCAAAGTCTACCGAACGAAACCCTTGGCGCTTCTGCTCGTCGCGACGACCTCGAGCGAGGTCGTCATGGACACGTCCGATCTCCGCCCGTCGGTCTGGTTCGAGTTCAAGAGGAACCCGATACTGAGGCGGGTGGAGTTCACGAGGCGCTCGAGGCGGGTCGTGCGGGACGATTGGGATAAAGTGTTAGCGGATGCGCCTGGTGCGGGTTGGACGAAGCAGACGTTCCCTTGGCACCTCAAACCGCCGATCCGACACCTCACCCTCCGCGCGTTCGACGTGCACTTTGTCTTCGCTCGACTCGTGGATAAGAGGATGTTCGGCCCCGTCACGCAGATCCGAGTGCTGCGTCTGCGGAACTTCAGCAAGACCGCGAGGCAGTACGAGTCGACCGAGTCCCGGTCGTCGAGGAGCGAATACCTCCCCCGCTTGGTGGACACTGAGGACGAGTTGGCGGAGGAGACGGGGAGTGAAGTTGTGCCATGGGAAGGCAAGACACTCAAGGACGGCGGGGACGCGATCGTCGACGACCAAGATGTGGCGGTCACGTCCACCTTGCTCGAGACCGCATCGTTCGACGACGACGACGGCGTCTCGTACTTTGACGATACACCCATCACGGCAGCGAACATCCGCACCGTGCTCGGGGACCGTTCGACGAGACCCACACCTTTGACCGAGGCTGCCTTGGCAGAGATGCGCGCGAGCAGCAGAGACGTTGACTTGGCGTCCAGTCGAAACTCCAGCACAACCCGAAGCTCGCAGTCCCCACCCCCTCCGCCACCTGGATTCGAAACCGACGAGTACCCCGACCTCGACGCGTCGTCGGCGGCATCGGGCTTGGGGCGGCGGAGCGATGCGTCGTCTTCCCGCCTTGCAGGGCCTTTGTACAACACCGAATCGAGCACCGACGACGACGAAGACGCCTCCGGGGGCGCAGGTGCCGGCGGAGGGAGCAGCCTGTGGAACCCGCTGGGGTTCAACTTTTTCAACGACAACTACACGAGCGAAGACGATTCCGCGTCCGACGACGACTCGTTCGCGTCGGTCTCGTCGGACGCGCTGCAGGGTGGGGCGTTCCCGCCGATCGACCCGCCGGACCGAGCGTTCTTGCGGCTCGTCGCGGAGAGTTGTCCTGAGTTGGATATGTTGGTCCTGGAGGAGGCTTGGGATTTCGATCGGTTGACGGCTGGCGACGTGGAAGGTGCGGGTGGTATTGCGGTTGGGACGCGTGGCGAGGAGCCTGAGGTTGGGCCGGGGACGCTGTCGAGGGTGAGGTTGAGGGTCAACTTTCGGAGTGTGGAGGATGTGGAGGAGAGAATGGAGGTGCTTGTGAAGGGCATTCGGAGAGCGATGGGGCAGAAGACGGTTAATACCAGGAGGCCCAAGTTCTCTCGCGGGTTTTTTCTGAAACCAAGATAGTTCCCACTGGTGTCTAAAACCCCTCCTTTTTTGAACTTCCTGTAAATTGACAGCGATGTGAGAGTCCGTGACGGCGATTTAAACGATCGATTGTTCCCCCCGCCCTTCCCAAGATTTCCATCTTCCTGTCTTTCTTTCACACTTGGTACTAACATGACATTCTCAACATATCTTTATATTTTCTCTGGCTAACAAGGTTGCCGAACGCACGCTGGTCGGCAGCCTGAGCAGGCTCGACTCATGTACTGGCAGTCAGCCTCGGACATCCCATTCTGCATCAGCAACACAAACCATGAGCGCACCAAAGACTTAGCCGGAATTCCCTCTTCATGACAGTGAAGAAGTACGTACCGCAAACCCGAGATAGCTGAGCGGATGTCATCCGCGTCCACAGTTGCACGGGTCTTATGTTTCCAAAGCGCTAGGCGCCGAGCGAGTGACCATGCGACGACGCGTCTTTGCATGAAGCAGGAGGGACCTAGCTGATGGTAAACGACTTGAGAGCTTTGCCTTTATCAAGGCTGCTGGAGCTCTTGGGTGTGCCCAGGGTAACTTGCTCTAGAATTTTCATAGCAAGGTGAAACGCCGTTCCCTGGGTTCATCGAATGACTAAGATTCCAAACATTCGACTCGATTCGTGATCTATTAGTACATTGAAAGATAGAGGGAGAGATCTAGAGAGGTCGCGACATGCAGTGAACGGAATTCTATCACCCCAACGGCCGATCGAGAAGACGTTCCCTAGTTCGCCACTTCGTCCGTAGTAAACGGATATCACGAGGTCTCCGATGAGCCTTCCAGATCATTTATCACAACAGTCAAGCACAGAGCGCAGTCGTCTTTATCGGCAGAACGGCCGATCGAGCTAAAGACTTCCGTCGCCCGTCGATAAAATTCCGCGGCCTCCGTGTTCCTACCTTGTGAGCGAGCGAGGTGACCAAGATTGCGTTCCGTGTTTGCTAGCCCGAGGTTATCGTCGATCCGCGTATAGACTTCCTGCGCCAGCTTGTACGACTCCTCGGCTTGGGTGTATTTGCCTTGGAACCGATAGACATCACCCAGCCCCATCAACGCGTTCGCTCGGCCGAGCTCGCTGCCAATCCGCATGTAAATTTCCTCCGCAAGCTTGTACAACTCCTCGGCCTGGGCGTATTTGTCTTGGAACTGATAGACATGACCCAGACTGTGTAACGCGTTCGCTCGGCCGAGCTCGCTGCCAATCCGCGTGTGGATTTCCTGCGCAAGCTTGTACGATTCCTCGGCCTCGGCGTATTTGCCTTGGAACCGATAGACATCACCCAGCCCGTTCAAGGCGTTCGCTCGACCGAGCTCGTCGCCGATCCGTGTGTAGATTTCCCTGCGCAAGCTTGTATGATTCTTCGGCCTGGGCATATTTGCGTTGGAACCGATAGACATCCCCGAGACTGCGTAACGCGTTCGCTCGACCGAGCTCGTTGCCAATCCGGGTGTGAATTTCCTGCGCAAGGTTGTACGATTCCTCGGCACGGGCGTATTTGTCTTGGAACTTATAGACATGACCCAGACTGTGTAGCGCGTTCGCTCGACCGAGTTCATTGCCCATCCGCGTGTGAATCTTCTGCACAAGCTTGTACGATTCCTCGGCCTGGGCGTATTTGCCTTGGAACCGATAGACATCGCCTAGACTATGTAATGCATTTGCTCGACCGAGCTCGTTGCCAATCCGCGTGTGGATTTCCAGCGCAAGCTTGTACGATCCCTCGGATTGAGCATATCTGCCTTGGAGCCGATAGACATCACCCAGACTGTGTAACACGTTCGCTCGACCGAGCTCATTGCCGATCCGAGTGTAGATTTCCCTCGCAAGCTTGTACGATTTTTCGGCTTGGGGGTAATTGGTTTGGAATTGGTGGACGTCACCCAACCTGCTTAATGCGTTTGCTTCCGCATTCTCGTTCCCCTCTGACCCAGCTAGGGCCAACGCCCGTGTGTATACAGATTTGGCTTCACCATAGTTGCCCCGTGATCGATGAAGATCTCCCAGCTGCTGAAGCAAAACTGTTGACATGGTCTTGGATCCCAAACCCGTTTGAACCACAGGGGTGTTGAAGGCTAAGCAAGGTCACAAGGTCATCGTTAGTCCTGCATTTTTCATGTTATGGTTTAGGGACTCGCCATCCACTGAACCTCTTGAAGGCATCGTGAAATAGACGGTCGCATTCAATCGCTAATCCTCCAGCACTCAAGCATTAAGTTGCATAGCCTAACTACCTGTCCAAGCTGTGTTTCTTCGCCAGGCACAGGCACCTTGCCCTCAGCGACCATCAGTGTGATAGGACCTGCTGAGCTCAGCTCATGAAATGGGAGCTTATCCGTCATCACCTAGCAGTAGACGTGAGCGTCCTGTAAGCAATTACAGAGCCTGCTTCGTTGCTCACCTCCCAGCACACCCAGCCGGCCGACCAAATATCGCTAGCAAGCTTGGCTCGTTTCCCGTTCACAACCTCGGGAGGCGCCCAGCGCAGTGAGAAGCCGTAGACGGTCAACGTCAATTGACTTCCCGTCGATTCGATCTTGATTTCGGGCGCCGGTGCTTCACTCGGCTGCTGTGACGTCGTTTCACCGCGTGCTTCATCCTCGGCATTCCGATCTCTGTCGTCAATCGCGCGGGCTGAGCCGAAGTCGGTGATCATTGCGTGGTAGTCTGACCCCACGAGTATATTCATCTACGGTGCATTTCAGTGGGAGTGCCGAAGGGGTACGGAGGGGCTCAAGGAAACTCACCGACTTGAGATCTCCATGAATGATCGGCGGCGTCCGAGTGTGAAGGTACCCGAGGCCCTGAAACATGTCCTGAATCTAGATTAAAGTTAGGGATAAGTATTTAATGCCTTTCATTACAACTGATTCACGCCTACGAGAGATATGCGTTCGGGGATCTCCCAGTCTCCGGTTGCAAGGAAATCCGCCAAGTTCCCATTCGGCTCCCATGGCAAAATGATCCACGCCTCTCCGTCCCGAATGTCTTCCACGAATCCAATTAACTTCACGATGCGTTTGTGATCCAACCCGGTCATAATATCCACTTCTCTGACGAATTCCTAATATTGAAAAAGCGATGAGAAACCTTCATGGTTGCCGAAGGGCCGACGTTACCTTGGCAAACTTCTTCTTGTCAATGCCCATATGGTATTCCAGCCTCTTCACGGCCACAGAAACATCTTCGGCCTTGTCTTCGTTTTTGATAACCGCTTTCCTCACGGTGGCTTTTCCTCCGGCTCTGTCATGTGTCTTCCCGACGAACCGGAAGGTGGCAGGGTCCCTGCGAAAGCTCGAAAGCTGGTCGAGCCGGGTGCATTCGACTGGTGCGGCCTGGATGTCAGCACCCTCGTCGCCATTTACGTTGCAATCGTGAGTGGAATTCTCAACGCCTTTCAGAGCATGCCGAATGACGTTTTGGTATCGGCGCCTTATGGCATTACTGAGTTTTGACATGGAGGATCCCATGGGAAGAGCAAGTTTCGGGATGTTGGGAGCAGGCTTTGTCTGTTTGTATTCAAGTACTGTACTCGAGCTGAGTGCAAGGGTAGAGGGGTGTAGAGGTGTGGTGGAGCAAGGATGAGACGGTGGTTAACATCACTTGGGCCTCGCCGTTGTCGCGCCTCCACGGCGCTTATTGGTGAATTATTGTGTTATCTAATTTGTTCAAGACCAGTTTCTCTGCGCCTTGGATGTTTTCATTCTTTCAGGAGGGGCTCCAGTGAACCTTAATTGAGGCTATTTGGGGTATCGAGCCCGCGAAATATAGCGTACAAGGCGTGAAGCTACGCTATACTGGCCAACCCGCAGGTCGTGATGTTCATAGTCATTTAGGAACGGGAATGAACGAACCTTACACTATATACCTGCATTCTGTATCGAAAGTATCCCATTACCCTGTGACGAAAACCGTACTTAAAGTCAAAGGATTGGGCATAACTAAAGAGTGGTACAGTCCCTTACGGCGCTTGGGGATCATTTGAACGCCGGTCATGGCCTAAGTCACGTGCTTTCAGTCGACTTGAACACCGGATCCCAAAGGTGGTACACTTGCCAGTGAACGCTTTAATGATCGGGTTGTCTAGTTTCAACCGCTTTCTGACTTCTGGGAAATCCAATTGACGATGTATGAGTACGAAGAAAAGTTCGAGTTGGACAGACTAGGGTGACTGGAGTGCTACGGTCCAACGCCCGTACCTTCAACGGCGACAGAACAGCAAAGGCCGGCGAAGACCCAGCAATGAGGAAATGGCAAAGGTTTTGTATATACATCGGTCTTTGCAAGGCGAAGATTGTATTCGGAAGGTCCTGTTATCGAACCGTCAACAGACTCGGCAAGGGACAACCAGTCAGTCTGGAAGCATAATTTGCAAGTCGAAATACGTGAGAGATGCAGCATTGTCGGGGATACCATACCTTGGCGACTTAAAGCGTCCGAACCGTGCTCTCCCTTGATGGTACGTACCCGTTCGGACTAGAAATAGTGAACTTGTACACCCGTTCGGTTCCGACTGATTTATAACCGCCTCTCCACGCTACGCATTCCTCCGGATCCCTGCACGTCGAATTGTCGCATCGTATCCAAATGAACGACTCATACCTATTTGTCTTCGAGTCTGAGTGGCATTTAGGTAGATGGCAGAGAGAACCCACCTCTGTGTGTGGTGGCTGATGGTCCTAGAATAGAGTTGGCGTCAAGAAGGAACGATGACGCCACAACTTTTTCCGCCTCGCGGGCCCTCTTATACCTACGCACCTAACGCACCCTCGACCAATCCCCCCTTTCCCCTCAATCCATACCCGCAAGGTCTATTCTTAGCTTCTCTCAAATGTCGACGCACCCACGACATCAAACCCACCGAATACGACAGCTAAGCATTGTCCAGCGACGACAAAGGACTCTCAAAGTATCGGAAGCAGGGACACCCGCCGCTCCTCAAGTAACGACTCCCGGGATCTCTCCTTGACGATTGCAAACCCCTCCCTCTCCGAACATCCCACCTCATCCTCGACTCCCGGTGTAGGACAAAAACGCCTACGACAGACAAGCAGAGCAAAACACACCTTGGGCCTCGTCAAGAGCAAGTCAACCACAACACCCAACCGCGGACCAGAAACTGAGCCCACGTCCACCCGACCTCTACATCGAACTCCTCATCGACCTCTGCTGAGACATCCTCAACGGCCACCCACACCTCCTCCCAATCCCACACGGCGGTTTTACGCACCCCATCACCGAACTCACCTTACCCGGCCTCTTCCCGCGGCTCCGAAGCCTCCTGGCTCGAGTTCAAAAGAAACCCGATCCTGAGGCGCGTGGAGTTTACGAGGCGCTTGAGGCTGGTCTTGCGGGACGATTGGGATGAAGTGCTCGCGGACGCACTACTCGGTGGTGCGGGTTGGACGAAGCAGACGTTCCCTTGGCACCTCAAACCGCCGTTCCGACACCTCACCCTCCGCGCGTTCGAAGTGCACTTCGTGTTCGCGCGGCTCGTAGATAAGAGGATGTTCGGACCCGTCACGCAGATCCGGGTGCTGCGTCTGCGGAACTTCAGCAAGACCGCGAGGCAGTACGAGTCGACCGGGTCAAGGTCCTCCGGGAGCAAGTACCTCCCCCGCTTGGTGGACACCGAGGGCGAGTTGGCGGAGGAAACGGGGAGCGAAGTCGAGCCTTGGGAAGGCAATACGGTCAAGGACGGCGGGGACGCGATTGTCGACGACCAGGACGTGGCGGTCACCTCCACTTTGCTCGAGACCGCGTCCTTCGACGACGATGACGTCTTGTGCTTTGACGATACCCCCATCACGGCCGCAAGCATCCGCCCCGTGCTTGGGGACCACTCAACGAGACCCACACCTCTGATCGAGCCTGCCCTCGCGGAGATGCGCGCGAGCAGCAGAGACGTCGATTTAGCGTTCAGTCGAAACTCCAGCACGACCCGAAACTCGCAGTCCCCACCCTTATCTCCACCAGGCTTCGAAACCGACGAGTACCCCGACCTGGACGCGTTGTCCACGGCATCGGGTCTTAGCCGGCGGAGCGCTGTGTCGTTTTCCCGCCTCCTAGGCCCTCTGTACAACACCGAATCGAGCACCGACGACGACGACGCGTCCGGAGGGGCAGGTGCCGAAGGAGGAGGGAACCCCTTGGGGCTCAACTTCTTCAACGACAACTACACGAGCGAAGACGATTCGGCATCCGACGCCGACTTATTCCCGTCGGTCTCGTTGGATGCGGTCCAGGGCGGGGCGTTCCCGCAGATTGACCCGCTGGACCGAGCGTTCTTGCGGCTCGTCGCGGAGAGTTGTCTCGAGTTGGAGATGTTGGCCCTGGAGGAGGCTTGGGACTTCGATCGGTTGACCGCTGAGGACGCGGGAGGTGCCGGGACGGGGGCGGGGGCGGGTGTTACTGCCGTTGCTGGGACGCGCGGGGAGGCTGAGGTTGGGCTGGGGACGCTGTCGAGGGTGAGGTTGAGGGTCACCTTTCGGAGTGTGGAGGATGCGGAAGAGCGGACGCCGGACGTGCTTGTGACAGGCACTCGGAGAGTGATGAAGCAGAAGGGGGTGAATACCAAGAGACCCAAGTTCTCTCGCGGTTTCTTTTTGAAGCCGAGGTAGTCCTCAGCACTTTAAACCGTTCGTTAGACTTTTGTAATGGAAAGTGACGTACGGTCTCCGTGACGGCGATTTGAACAATCGTCCCCTCTTCCAAGGTTTGCGACTTCCTCTCGTTCTTTCAGCCTTAGTAGACGATTGTAGTGACAGATCATTTGGAACAGATCTTCATTCCTTTTTCTGGACTGACAAGATCTCCGAGCGTATGCTGGTCGGCAGACGGGCTTTCATCGCGGCCGGGCATGCATCACGAATGATAACGCGACGTCACATTCTGCCTTGGCAACCCGGAGCATGGGCGCACCAAATGCTTAGCCGGAATGGACATCGAAGAAGTACGTACTGCAAATTCACGGTAGTCGCACGAGTATTATCTTACAAGAGCGTCAGGCGCCCTGCGAGTGAGTCAGTGACGACGCGCATTGCGTGATACATCGAGAGTCTAGCTGATGGTAATTGACGTAAGAGCCTTGTCTCTGTTAAGCCCGTTGGAGATCTTGTGCATGTACTGGGTAACGTGCTGTAGAATTTCATAGCAAGCGGAAAAACCGTTCCCCGGGCTCCTCGAACAGCGAATATGACAAAAGATGAGCTGGATTCATGATCTATTAGTACATTAAAGGGTAATAGGGGATATATAGAGGTCACGACATGCAATGAACGCGATCCTAACACCCCGACGGCCGCTCGAGAAGCTGTCA